>JASVER010000127.1:2169087-2226656 GCA_030449065.1 Oceanodroma leucorhoa | reverse complement strand
CCAGTAGTTAGCAAAGTGTTAGACTTACACAATAGAGCATTATCTATTATCTGGATACTGGAGCCATCAGGGATTTTGCTACCAACATCTCCCTTAGCCCCTTGTCTCATCACGAACCAGGAAATTTGTCTGATGAACTAACCATTTATAAAAGTGGTGATAGTTTAAGCTGGTTTAGTGGGAAGAGGGAGGTGGGGAGGACAGGGAGAAGTGGATGTACTGTTGGCTACATCTCGTTTGCTAGGCAAGCTTAAGGTGAACTCTGTTGTCTGAGATTATGTTAACATAGCTGTATTTTGAAAGAGATGAGCTTGGGCCTGTTTGTTTTAGGAGCTTGTCCACTTTTCTGTTCATTTATAATTTATGGCATTGTAGTTTGTGTAAAATATCTGGGAAAAATAGCTACTTATTCAGTAATTAAAATAAGAGTTGTTGTATTATCTGCCTTCTAGTAGATCTTTAGAGGAGTAAAAATTTGTGCTGAAATGAAATTTTGAAGGACAATCTCATATTAGTTCTAAGAAGAATTAGAAACACTACTTGGTCTAAAATTATCTCATTAATGTTTAAATGAGATCAAGCTATGGCCCAAGAGAAGATAGACAAGAAACTGAGAAGAGCAGAATGAGACACAGTTCAGCATGAAAGCCGTTGTCAGGTGTTGTGAGGTTGAGGAGCTAATGAGAAGGTGATAACGAGCATAGATTGTACATGGGACATAATGCGGTGGTGCTGCTGTAAGGCAAACAAGATTTACTTTAGTAAAAGAAGATTACATCCTTCAGGAAGTCTGTGTCACGGCAATTAGCTAAAATAGGATCTCAAAATTAACACAGAATATCACTTCATGCTGGTGACAGTGCCTTGGAGCAGAGCCAGAATTTCAAATAATGGGAAACATTTTATACCAGTTTTTTATATTTTTATATATATAGAAATATTTATTGATATATTATACATATAATTATAGTTAAAGATATAACATATTTAAATTTAAATATAATCTATATTTAAAATTTTTATATTTATATTTTTTATATTTTATATTTTATACAGCATCTGGTCCAGTGACTTCAACATGTGGAACCTACTCTCATTGGATAGATATCAATGTATGACTACAAGAATGTTTTCCACTGAGTAATTTATAAGAAATGTTCCTTTAAAAAGTTTGCTTTGAAGTAAAAGTTCAAATTAGTAGTACTAAAATAGACTAAACCCACCAAAATACTACTGAAAGGAAACTTGAAAAAAATCATTTAATTTAGCTGGGGAAATGAACAAAATTGGTTGCCTGATTTTTTTTAATTTACTCAACTTTAATTTCTACCAAGAATTAGCAGACAAGCACATGCCACAAGACTCAAGTTGAGCAATTTAACTGGAGCTATTATCAGTTAAGAAACACAATGAATCAGCTTTTTCATAACAATATGGGCAACAACAGATGTTAGTAACATTGCAAAGAAGGCAGAGTTGTTTCATGAGGGCAGTGTTGATCAACGCAGCCAGAAACACTCAGCACTTACAAAAACAGAGCCAGCACCACCAACAAAAGCAAAACCAGTACCAACAGCCTGCCTCTGGCTGATCAGGATGAAGGGCTGTTAGTAGGGACACATGCATCTATTCAACGTGGTTCCCTCCAGATACTCTATCCAACAGCTAGCACCTGGATACCTCTTTTCCCCTGCTGCTGGCACCTGGACACACAAGCCTGTGAGGACCACAGCTACACTTCAGCTGGTATGGTTCCCCCCACCCCACCCTTGCGCATACCATCACACACTGTGGATCCCTTGAGTAACTGGGCTTAGACATGCAGCCAGCTCAGTAACTGGCCCCTGGATTCTATCATCTCCAGCTACCTCCTGCATAGAGACACACACCTTCAGACCTTGTGATCTCCCCAGTAGTTGGCCTGGACCACCTGGTCGCTCCAGTATGCTCTTCCAGTTGTCTCAGAGACATACACATATCTGGCCCAGTCCTATGGCTGCTTTGGTAACTGATGCTAAAGCCCCTTTACCGACTTGCTGACTAGGTTCAGCTTGATATTTGCTAGCAGTCACACAGTGGTGTACATCCCCTCACTTGATCCAGTTGCTGGCACCACAGGCACACAGGTTCCTACTACCCGTGGTCCCCACTCTAGTTGCTGGCACACAGAGCCTCACTCACACTTAGTTGCTGGCACCACAGGTACCATTGGCTATTGCGAACCATGGTCTAACTCCAGTTGCTGGCAATTAGACCTCCATATGCACATATGCACACAGAATAGAGAATCCCCTCACCCAAGAAAATAGGCCGAAATGAAATTTAATAAGACAGGACAGCTGGCACTTATGAGGTCCAGGACATGGCCAAACAACTGGACAGACCAGCAACCAGCCCCTTAACTCTCCATTTTCCTGTGCTTGTTCCTCCCCAGACCACCTACCTCCCTGCCTTTGGTTCCTTCCATATGTATCCAATAATGTTGTACAATCCCTAATTGCTCATGCTCATGTCATGAGCCGGCAGTGTGCCCAGGTGGCCAAGAAGGCCAACGGCATCCTGGCCTGTGTCAGAAATAGTGTGGCCAGCAGGAGCAGGGAGGTGATCGTGCCCCTGTACTCGGCACTGGTGGGGCCGCACCTCGAATACTGTGTTCAGTTTTGGCCCCTCACTAGAAGAAGGACATTGAGGTGCTGGAGCGTGTCCAGAGAAGGGCAACGAGGCTGGTGAGGGGTCTGGAGAATAGGTCTTATGAGGAGCAGCTGAGGGAGCTGGGGTTGTTTAGCCTGGAGAAGAGGAGGCTGAGGGGAGACCTTATCGCTCTCTACAACTACCTGGAAGGAGGCTGTAGCGAGGTGGGTGTTGGTCTCCCAAGTAACAAGCAATAGGATGAGAGGAAATGGCCTCAAGTTGCGCCAGGGGAGGTTTAGATTGGATATTAGGAAAAATTTCTTCACTGGAAGGGTAGTCAAGCATTGGAACAGGCTGCCCAGGGAATTGGTGGAGTCACCAACACTGGAGACATTCAAAAAACATGTGGATGTGGTACTTAGGGACATGGTTTAGTGGGCATGGGTGCTGGGTTGACGGTTGGACTCGATGATCTTAAAGGTCTTTTCCAACCTTAATGATTCTATGATTCTATGATTCTATGCCTGCATAGGCCTGTAGGTAGTAAGTAACCTGCCTTGATCTGTAAGGTGCTCTGGAGAGCCATTGACTCATCTCAATGTGTTTCACACCTGGACAGTGAGGCTGATGGCTCTTCTGTGACAGCCCCAGGAAGGGCTGTGACAGGGCCCCCTTCTCTCTGAGTTATTTGGGTTCCCCAGCTGCCACTGTGCCTTTGTGTTCCTTTGTGTTTGTGGGGATGAGCTTTTTAATCACAGAACAAATGAGAGAGTTGCTGGACAATGACTGGCTACAGTCATAGGCACTACGAAACCTGATCACTACTTAATTTGAAACCTTGGAAACTGCCCTTCTTTTTCCTGGCAGTACTGACMCCGCTGCTTTAGCCGTTCTGAAGGCTGAATAGAAAAGAAGAAGTTTTCTTTCTCAGTTTACGATAAACTGGAGCTAACAGCTCTCTCTTCAAATACCAGCCTAAATAACTGTCAATTACAGCTACCAGAACAATCCTGCCTGCACTTGATTGTTTTTAGTATTCAAGTGCTGTCCAACAGGTAATCCATTTCAATGGCGACTGAAGTGAATATTCTATACTAATATTCGGTATGTTTCAAATCCATGTTGAGGCCATTTACAATAGACAAAAAAATGGGCAAAAAAATGTGGGTAAAATAGAATTATTTGTAAAATGTTGACCAGAACACTACTGCTAATTTTCAAGTGCTCTTCTAATTTTTTTTCCTTCCTCAGCTTTCTTAGTCTGAGAAGAATAAAGCAGAGAGAGAAGGAAACAAAATTAACAGGATGAGTAAAATAAACCATTAAAAGGCATAGTGCACAGGTTACTTCAGATAATAAAGAATTCCTTTACTGAAGTTGCTTCAGTTCCTACCTGCCCAACCCTATTATCAGCAGAAGGAAACCTGATCCAATTTGCCTTCAGGAGTGCAAGGATGGTTAAGGTCATGAATCCGTCTTGAGCCAGTGAACTTACTAGCTAAATTATTGATGCAACAGTAAAAGTAGCAGTTCAAACAGATTTTATGCTGAATTATTTTCTAAATCCTGCTTGTTTAAAAACAGCTGTAGTATCTGAAGTTTAACAGTTCATTTTTAAGTTGAGAGATTGTATTTAAATGTCAAGTAGATGGTCTGTTTTATCTTTTGTTTAAAAAAATCAGAATAATAGAAGATAAGTGTAATGCATGAAATTTCATTGACAGTTCTGTGTGGAACTATAGAAATACTACAACCACTAAGCTGCTTTCAAATGATCCCAAACAAATACATCAGCATAATATACCGCATGTATTTTGTCTTGAGTGGATAAGACCCGCAAGCTAAAGTAAAGGCACTATTTGCTGAACTAGCTTTCAGGTTGAATACATGGCATTTTCTTAATAAGGGACTCACTGGTCAAATATATATTGGCATCAAATGGTCTGTTGTTTAAAAATAAATGTCAGTCTAGATATCTGGAGTTTATTCATGTTTCACCACACTGTGTGTAGAATTCCCAGCCCCCGCTTTTTTTTTTTTTTTTTTTTGTGTCATTCAATAATGACAATAATGGCAAATTCTTATTTTTCTGTGTGACCCTCAGTTAGACCTCAGTTCTTCAGCTGGAATTCTTTCTTGGGTACAAACAACACCGCCTTGGATGAAGAGTGTAGTCTTATCCACTACTATAAAAGCACTTAATTAGATGATCCCAGGTACAGAAGCTACTTAGCTGGCTGACTCAGAGGAAATATTCCATGCCAGCCAATTTCTGTTCCGCATACAAAATTCTCCTGGTATTACAGTGTTCACAGAACTCAAGTAAAAATGGGATTAAAACCTGTATTTTATTTCCTGTAGTATCACCTAGTATCAGGGATTGTTACAGGAAAAAATTGTCTTGTTACCACAGTAATGATATAACAGATGGTAACAGTTTTTTGTTATCATTGCAATGAGGGTGTAAAACTGATGCTCCAGTTGACTAGCTTACCTGCCTGGAAGAGGGAAGACACTCTTGCGCTAGCTGGAAGCAAGATCTGTATGATTCATTCCAGCCTCAGTTGGCTATTCTTTCTTACTACCCCTGCCACTTCTAATATTGCTGCATTCATTCCTGAAAACCCCTGCAGCCCTTGAGCCCTTAAGTGACCCATGGATGGTTATGTAATCTCTTGAGTTCACAGTTTTGTCAATAAAGTGATGTAGAACTGGAATGAACTTCTGGAATGTGAACCAGAGCAGTAAATTTCAATGAGCCTGGGTTAGTTTACAGTATTAATAAAGCAATGCAGTGAGTTAAATGGGAAGCTGAGGAAATGAAAAAAGGCTAACTATAAGACTCAGATTTTATGAGTCCCCTGAAGACTCAGATTTGGCAGAGGTGGGGGTTTTTTTTGCCTTTCCSCCCCCATCTTTCTCCATGCAGACCTGGCTGTGGTAGAACAGCTGGCAGAACCGGGAGAGATCAGCCCGCATTGGGCATATGGACACGAGAGCAGGAGACCTAACTGATGCTGATGTGAGTGGTCAGTTCTGAAAGCTTGGAACAGAAAGCCAGCACGGGTTAGGCGGCACTCTGACAGTCTCATCTCAATAGGACTACCTCTACATGTACAATCTGTGTGTAGTTACTGCAACAGTAGCTACACATAGAGAAAAGCTAGCCCAAATAATTGTATTCCTGGAGTAAAGAGAACACATCCTGGCAGATGGTTTTTTTTTTTTTATTTTAAAGTCATGATACATAAGTGGCGTGTAGGGTTGAGTGGGCATTTCTAAGGGCCCGCTCTACAGGAAAATAATAAAAAATCCTCAACTCTTTTGAAAATACAGATCTTTGTCTTATATTTTCATAGGGCAGAAGGCTACTATCGCCCCTTCCTTAAGAGCTTTTTGAGTGGAAAAAAATCTTGATTTTTCCTTTAGTAATCCTTAAAGGTTCTGATTCATTAGGTTTTTTACAGTTTCAGTAACCATACATGCTCAGAGATAAAAGGAGCTTTCTCTGGAAGTCATACTACAAACAGTATATGGTCTCTATGCAGGAAGAAAAGCTATGTCAGCACACAACTGTATTAGATTTCACTTAAAAGGCATTTCTGAAGAAGGCTGTCTAGTGTGTGAGCACAGAGGACATCACTTCCAGTTCGAGAACAACTGGAGAAGAGACAGTGCAGCTGTAAGCTGTTTAGTTATGTTTCCTTGTAGTTGCTAATCCAGTACCTCTACATTTCTAGAGCAGCACTGTGCCTGGGTTATTGTCACATTATTTATTATGTTGTTACGGTGTTCTGAGTTTAATTAAATAACTTCAGTCTACTGTTTCTTGAAAAATCATGGTATTAGTGCTACTGGGAAGCTGAAGAATATTGTTATTTATGAATAAAAGGTCCATATTTGCTTTTGAATGCAACGTCCTTAAAACAATGTTCCATGTAGCAAATGACTTTCCTTGCAAGCAAAACATTTTCAACACCACTCAGAAAAGGTGAGAGAAGTAACTTAGGCTTTTGAGACTGAGGACCAATCTATGTTAAGTAGCTGGTTAAAAGAAATTGTTTCAGTTGTTCCACAAGTTCTTCCACAAGAGATCCCCATCTCTTGTTTCATCCCCGACATTTGGTGGATCACTATCATCGTGGCTATTCAAGGATCATACTAGAGTTCTCAAAATGTTAGTGGTCAGCTTTACTCATTATTAAAACTAGGAAAATAAATAGTAAAGAAGAAATATATTCTGCTCAGAACCAGAGAGCTGGTTGTTCAGAGAGTATTTTGATGTAATTTATACATTCATTAGCCATTTGCTTAACATCTAAACTGTAAAATAACTGTTGGTAACAAAGTTTATCAGCAAATACCATTTACTTCAAGAAGCCCAGGAACTGATGTAGTAACACATTTATTTATCACTTTACCAACTAAAGATACAATTTTATACACTCAGTCAACAGCAGTAACATACTTTACTGAGAGAAGCTATGCTTTATAAAAAATGGTGTTTACAATATGGATTTCACTACAACTTTTCAAGCCAAGCTTTTACAGTGCTAATCAAACAACTGCTGTACTTGAACTTTTCCCCTAAAACATCAACAATCATGTAGACAAAGTAGCTTTTCCATTGTTAATGTGGGTTTAGAATTTAACCAGACAACTTTAAAAGGTTTAAAACATCCATAACATTGTCATTACTTTAACATTCACACTGATAAAGTGACACATTTAATACTTTCTAGCATTAATAAACAGTGTAAAAATATATTGCATATATATATATAAATTTGTTTCCTTTTCCTGAAAAAACCTAGTACAAACTAGTAGTATATGATCCCCCTTCAAGTTTCTTTTACTTATTTTAAAGATTGAATAGTAGTAGTTTTAAATTAACAGAAACAAAGATATGGAAATAGCAAATCACTATTGTGCTCCCCCATAACCTCTCGTCACGGTTACTAAGCATATTAACCCCTTGGTAATGGTGGTTCCATTTTTGCTAACACCAGTTAAAATTTTGGCACTGACTGCAGTGGGGATAAGATTCTGCCCAGTGTGCTTTGCACAGGATGGTGCCAGGCCCCCTCCATCAAGTGGTTAAAAATCTTTGCTTAGGATATGTTTCTCTATTATAGTTAAGATTAAGAAATGCTATGCTCAACGTTCATTTGCAATAATGAAAAAAAAGATTCAGTGTTAAATTAGTGAGGAAAAAAGTAAACTTGTAAGGTTAAATGATCACGTAAAATTTTTACCGTGTTGAAAATTTCACAGTGAACACAGTAGGCTAGTACAGCTGAATGTTAATGTTTGCAATGCCTGCAATTATAAATATTGCAGGTAATTATTAGCACACAGCAGCTTCCTGGTTTTCTGGACCAAGATGAAAGACAAATGAAAATAAGAACAAGAAATAGTAAGATTCACTGAAGGTTTTTATCATGCTGTACAGTGCTCCAAGGAAGACTATGTCAAGACCTATCTCCATATCACAACTATTTAATGATTGAATTTTTATTAGTGCTCTAGGTAATCAAAGACAAAACAGTTTTGCCTCTACACTTTATGATCAGGTCCTGACAGCATGCACATCCAGATCTGTGGAAATAAAGAATCAAAACATCTAAGCCAAATTAGAAATGGAGGTTCGAACAGCATGGACAGATAAACAAGCTAGCAAAGGAATAAAGCATAATGTGGGTAAATAAATGGTTCATGACTGAAGAAAACCAACTTCAACATTCAAAAATTATACTTCTGTATAAATATATATTTCTCCTGTAGTATTTTAAATCTGTGAAACATAAAACCTCGCTATGAATAAACTTCAATATACTTATCCAATATTGACTATTTCTCTGCTTTACAGAATGTAAAGACAAATTACTTTGTATTATAAGCATTATACAAAACATTTTCCCAGCTGCAATAGTTTGCCAAAGCTGATATATTCTGAACGCAGCACAAAGATAAACACAAACACACTTTTGTTGCATCCTATAACTTGTTTTTGTCTATGACGTTGCCATTTCATACACTACAGTGCCAACAAATGTAGTTTGCCAACAGAGTCTGTAGGTTAACTGACCTTACACAAAGCCTTTGTAAAGAGCTAGTATGTATTTAGCACGAATATTACAGATATACAACATTTCAGTTGCATTAATATAACCTATTTAACAGAGCCCAGGCTGCATTATTTCACATTTTTGAGTATTTTGTTTAAAAATAGCATTTGAGCAAATGCAAGCATACAGAAACTCATCTGATGTAAACTGGAGCTTAAAATAATTCACCATTGTGGGGATACAGATTGCCGTCTTTTTTTCTAATTTTGTTGATCATCCATAATATAGCTCCTGATCAAAATGTAAAGTATGAGTGTATTTTTAGGGCTACATTTTTCATTAACGTGAACGTAACTTTATTCACGTTTGTGATCTGTTCTGAAAAATGTGCGAAGTAATAGAAAAATCTTTAATACAGATAACTGAAGGTAAGGGCAAATTATCATGAGCGTTATCTTTAAGACCTTTACAAATGCTTACAACAAAACTCACTTTGTACAGTGCCACAAGCTTTACAGTAACTCACAAAAAGAGATACTGTTTAACTGTATTTGAAAATTAATTTATTGGCTGTTTACCTACAATGGAATATGATAGGTGCTTAACATTTTTGCAAATCAGGTTAGTTAGCTGGGCATTTCAATGTCACCTTCCGAATGTAAGGTATTAAAAAAAAAAAAGAAGCCTCTTCTGTAGTCTTGCCACTCATGTATATATATGCCCCAAAGTAGTGCATGTGTGCATGCATGTGTGCGTGTGCATGATTATGAAAGAGAATTTATTTTTAAAAAATCATTTCAGACTACCAGTATTGCAAATGTCTGTCAACAATACCCAGCAAATAAGCTGTGTTTTTTTTCCCTTTTATTTATTATCAGGCTTGCTCTTGCCAAAGTTTATGTAGAGTGGATGATCAACTAGTTTGAATGAAACAAGCCAATTCAAAGGTTTTCTGACAACAAAGTAAATAGTTATATCTTAAACTTATTTTGAAATCCACCTTCTCCATATGGATTTTGAAGCAATATAGCTAAGGTAATATACTGAGAAACATGAAAAAAATATCAAATATAGTACAGTTATTTCTCCCTGCAAAAACAAATTACTTGGACAATTAAGATGTGGAGGTTCTATCTGCAATATTCTTTAGCTTCTCGAAGCACCATTCTTAGTTGGGACATCTTTCAAAGCATTGTTTTTGAGCAAGCATGAATGCAGCTAAGGGTCTCTCACTAGTTTTAGGATTCTGAAGACTTAAAAAGAACATCCCAGTCCATCATTTCCAGCTAATATTAGGTAAGCTAAACGGACACTTGGGTGCATAAAATGAATAACTGAATGTCTAAATGCTATTATATGGGCAAGCACTCCACAAGTACAGGAGGTACACACGTATCAAGTTGAGGCACTCCAGACTGTGAGAATTTCACCTAAGTTTGAGATCTGTCGTTATGCTGCAGGTATTTAATTTTATAAAGGTCTATGCAAGACTTAAGTCCATAGGCATTGTACGACAGTCCTGTTTCCTGTTCCCGCCTCAATATACCATGACTTCGTACTTACTAACTGATGAGGAACAACTGCTTGAGTTGTTCATAGTGAGTGTCAGCTTGCTTCACAAAGTTGGGGCAAAGGGAAATATAGGGCCCATGCAGGGCATAATTTCAAATGGTCTCTTGAGAGCACTCAGAGGAAATCTTGCTTTCACCCTCACTCTCTCTCTCCTACTTCCTCACTATGGAGAAAGTCTTCTTGTCACACCAACTCTATATTAGAATCGCTGAAGAGCGATTTCCCCCAGAAACAGAAACAGGGTAGATGTGTAAAAACATAAAAGCCTCCTCAGATCTTTACCTTCATGCTATGGAGGGAGAATGGCAGTGTCACCAACTGGCCAAGCTGAACAGCATTGGCTGCAGCACTAGAGTTTGGCCCTAATAAGATTTAAGGTTTGGATCAACATCTGTATGGTTTAATTACTTAGCCGGATCCAAAGAGTATGTGTACGCACACACAAACCTGTACAAGTCTTGTGTATTACATTACTTATTACCAACTAGTAGATGAGCCAAGAACATAATATTCACACTACAAGCAACGTACATAAAGGTGTAGTTGTTTTGGCACACATGCAAGGCTAACAGTCAGTTAAGAGGACACATACTAGTGCAACACATTACATTTGCTCTATCATGAAGGTAAAAGGTTTGTTTCTTGGCCAGTGCAAACAGAGAATTCTCATTCATGGATGACAGGCACATGCCCCCAGAATATATGCATCACTGAAAGGCAGGGTTATGTTTTGAATATCATACATGCAGGCACAAAGAATTAAAATTTATTTTATAACTATGACAAGCCTTAAGGACAAAAACTATCAATTACAACTTTAAAGTTTTGGTTTGGGAGAAAGATACACGAGGATTTTCTCTACAGATGGTTACAGATGGCTGGGATACCTATCACTTGCAAGCCAAACCCATAGCAGTCATTTGCCTTTTAGTTCTGGCTAAATCCAGCTACCATAAAAAATATTAATTGAGCCAACAGAGGGAAAATATGGGTGACCAAAATGCTAATTCACGAACAAAGCTTTCTATAATGCCAAAAAGTTGTCAGAGGAATTTTTAATTTAGGTAAGGTCAGTAAAATACATGGAAAATGTCATACTTCAATCCAAAATCTTTGAAGGACAATCTCTATGCTGATAAAAAACACAATTTGTGACATGTGAGTAGTTTTGAAATCTCCCTTTCCCTTCCCTAAAGTGAAAAAGAGATAAGAAATATTGTAGATTTGTCTGTAGGAACTGTCCAATGTTCAACATTTCCTTTGGGATTCCAAATATCTGATTACAATTAATGACAACTGTTCACACAGGACTGTTGAAACAATGCATGTTTTTTAATGTCTGCTTCTCAGTAATTGTGATATTGTGATAGCTTTGATAGCCAGAAAAAGCAGGACAATAATTTTTGTTTCTGATATTTCCATATTGATAAGATTGTTGCAAAACTCTCAAGAAGTAACTAAAGCACATGGAGTAACTAGAGGGAATTAGTCTGCAAGCACTAATAAGAAAACCCATTTGACTTCTGCATATTTTATTTAAAAATTAGGTTATTTTCAGAAAATTACTTTTAAGGACTATTCTTTTGCCTCAGTGAGGATTTTTATTTCTTGTCCTCAGTCTTGCAAAGGCTTTGATGGTCAGGTTAAGCCTCACTGGAGATACAGGTAAGACTGTGTATTGCCATAAGATTTAAGGGTTTAATTATAAATGAACAGTGTAATTTGAGTTTGTTCTTTAAGGCAGTTATTGCTAAAAGCTACCTGAACTTTCTTTTGGTAGCATGTTCAGCGGTAATGAAAGAAAAGATAATTAGGAACAACAGGGTTCTATAGAAGATGTCACATAGAACAGTGCTGCATAGTATAAGATGCTGAAAATCAGACTGGAAAGTTAGATGGAATGAGTTGAGATGCCCAAAAAAAGGAGATGAGTGTAAACCTTATTAGGTACCCATGTTCTTACTTCAGACCTGACATTTAGTTACAATCTGGAGTATGGTGCACAGGAAGAGCATACGCTCTACAACACTTCAAGGGTTGAAAATGGGTCACCTCCTGCACCTCCTGAGCTATCCCTCCCCTCATCTTGAGGTACCAGCTGTACTTGCTGTCCTGAGAGTAGAAGGAATGGCAGATGAACAAGAAAATGTACTTTGCCTCATTTCCAAGCAGGCCTGGAACTTATGGCTAACATTCAAGCTAGTATTTAGGCTTTTAATTTCCTACAGATATTAGTGGAAAAGTAAGAGCTTGAGTAGGTGGCTGAACCCCTAATACACAGCTGCATATGGTGCTTTTATTCATAGCCCTCATCTTCCACACAAAGTGTAGTAAAAGGGAAAAATCTTTCCAAAGGACTCTCTTTCCAACCACAACTTCCCTTTTTCACTGTCGTATCAGAATGACTTCTTTCCATGCATCTGTTTGATTGAGTTTTAAAACTATCCAACTGTAGAAATGAAGAAGAAAAAAAGAAGTGCGTTCCTCAAAATAAAATACTGCTATCTGAAGCATCTTCTAAGCCATTGACAGTATTTCAAAGAACTTTGCATCAGGTCCATGCAAAGTGCTTTGGTTCATGGCAGGGATTTTATGCTGTACAAGTAATGCAAAGTAAACTCTGGCAGAACCCCAGCTCATTCCATCAGCCTCTTCTAAGCAAACAGTAGCTCAATTTCTAGTCAGTGTCAGCTTGGATCTGTCAGCATTCTCAGTTCCTTTGTATGCCTTCTGTCTTATGAATGTGCTGGTCTCTCTCACACTGTGAACTAGCAACTTAAAACCTAATTATACCTTAAAACCTTCCTAACCAATCACTCCTCCTGTGTAGCAACAGTCTGGCATTACCAACACTCCGTAGTTGGGTACTTGAGAACCTCAAGTTAACCTCAAGCACCTTAACTTGTGCACCTCAGGTTAAGTACAGCCTGATGTACCAGACAAGGCAGCTAGCTAGCAACAAATAGCCAGATCAAGAGTGTGCTGAAAGGGCCCTGCAGTAGACTGGACTGCACTCTTCATTCAGGCTGGGTCCAGATCTTTTCAGTTACCAGTGAGTTATGAGTCAAGTCTTAAAGTCAATGGGAAGAACAGGGACACTGGTTTTGCCTGTAACTTGGCTGAAGGATCTATCAAGTGTTAGAGGCTTAGCCTTTTTATTCATAAAAAACAGGACTATCCTGGAGCCTTCTTCAGGTGCACGGGCACCAGTGATGAAGAAGGTTTTCTACATTTAGCCAATTCACTACCATGCTGGAATAATTTAGCCACTGTTGGTATAACAGTACGCTATTTTCTGCCTCAGAGTGTGACAGGTCAGCAATGCAACACAGGAGTGGATAATCCTTCATTCCATGGAAATTTTTCTTCAAGAACAATGGATAGCTTCACTAAGGTGGATGCTTCTCATCCTGAGCATCCTTACACACATCAAAAATCTTCCCAGGTAACCAGAGCCAACCAGGGAAAAGCCATTTAAATCTTTACAAGAACATGTGCTGAGTTCTGGTGAACTTCCCTCCCTCTTCAAAACAAAACCCAAAATAAATTATAAACAAACAAAAAAATCTCCAAATCCACAAGGAAGTCCTTGCCTTTGTTTGCTATCATTGTTTTGGTTTCAGGCTGATGTATGGGCTCAAAGAGTCACTGGAGGCAAAGTTACAAGAAAGGCTACCATTCAATGTCAGAAAAACAAAACATGAACAGTTTAAGGGCTGAAAACCAGTGCTCTGTTTCTGGACATTGGCCAAATACAGACTGTTGACCTGCATGGCACCTGACAGCACATACTGCTCACTAAATTTTATGTACTCTGAGTGGGATGCAGATACTGGTGGGGGGAAAGCAATAAATTTATTAACCTTTATTCAGAGTCGAACATGAAAATCAGTGCATGAGCTCTTTTTGAAAGAAAGCAAAGCAGAACTGCTAGCAGCTGTTTTTGAATACTGAAAATCTTATCTTTCATAATTTTAGAGAAGCAGAGTAATACATTAGGGCACTTGTTCAGCTCTTGCAGAAAACTGGACCAGCCTTTTCTCTCCTTTTTAACCAATATAAAAAATGAGTTATTTTTATTCCTATTAAGCTCTTTTGGCATTCTGAGCCCCAGGCAGGTCACACTCAGCTGCGTGTACCTTAAGCCTGTGGAATTGGTTCTCCTTCTATAGCAGTGGAAAGCCATTCCCATCAATATTATTACTCCCAAGTTAGGCAGCAGAACTGAACAGAGAATCAAATCCTTTGGCTTCAAACAAATCTAACATAAAATGTAGCCCCGCTATAATAATATATTTTTGTCGGCAAATTGCACCTAATTACATGGATATTAATTGTAAATGTCCTTATTCCAAGGGGCCGTAAACTTTCCTTACATATGTTATAACTCAAAGGGAATATGTGGCAATGTATGTGCATAATAACATTCATTTAATAGTAATCTGATCGGCAGTGTTTAGTCATAATCAGTATTTTAAAGCATTATTAGCTTAATGTCCCCTTCATTTCAAATGTGAGGCAATGCAAACCTGAAAACAGACTGCAAAAAGCTTTAATAGACTTTCTTGGTAATGTCTTGTTCCTCACCTCTCAGGTTAGTATGATAGCTCCAGTCAGAACCATGCTACAGTGCACACAGTAACAAGCACAAAGTGTAGACAGGAGGAAAGTAGGGGCTGATATTTTCCACCTCTTTCTGTTGACATAAAATACTTCAGACCCTATATCGTCCTAGAAATAGCTTTTTTTCAGTTTTTCGTGAGTGGTGTAGGACATTTCCAGGCTAGTATCTTGTATATTACAACCACTTACTCCCCAACAGTATTTTGTTGAATGTTTTAAGGAAAGTGCCAGATCCCGTATAAGACATTTTAAAAAAGCCCCAGAACAGTAGTCAAATCAAACTGCATAAATAATGGGATATTATTCAGAAAGACTGCTATGAAAGACCCTCTTTTCAAGAGGTTCTCTTCAACATCCTTAGGGCAACTGGACATTTAGGAATGTTTGAGATCTTTTGCTTGAATTCACAAAGTGTGGTATAACTGCTCTTGACTTTGGTGGGTTTTTTTGTCTAAAGCTCAAAAAAATGATGTATTTTTTGTACCGATATATTTATTTTTGCCAATATGCACATGAGGAATGTAATGAAGTGGCATTGCGCTGCAAGTAGCTCAGCAGATGTTGAAATCAGTTCCAGTTCCTGAAAACAACTTCTTGACAACATAGTCTTAGCATTCACAATAACCAAAACATGTGGGATTCATCTACATCATTCTTACAAATATATTCTCTTTCCCCCTCTCTTTCTCCCTCTGTGTTGTAAACCCTCAGCCTTACTTGCTTCCTTGTACTTTATGATCGTATGTGCCTGCATGCTTATAGCCAGATACATATCCTGAAGCATCCACCAGATCTTCTCGGCCAGCTTTGCCTTTTCCTTTCCCACTGGGATCAAACCTCTCTTTGTGAGAACCCGTGAATTTTGATGTATCTGTAAGGCGTGATACAGTTGGAGATGAAATGGCTTTCTATTGGAAGAAGGAAAAGAAACAAAAAAAAACACATCAGAAGTCAGTTTTTCTTAATACACATATTTGTACATGCTACCGACATTTAAATCTTTGCTAATGATGGAGACTATGTAAATATCTACTCACTTCCAGCAAAAGGATACAAAAAATGTTTGTTTCTTGCCATTACATACAATGACAACAATCATATAGCCAAGAACAAAATAGTGCAAGTTATGTCAAAATCTTTTGGAAGATACTTTAGATCAGTCATCAAGTTCTATGCACCAAACATATGAAGAAGTCATAGGGAACAGTCACTTTCAAAATCCATTATGTCATCATCCAAGCATAAAAGCCTGGCTCTGCCAATAAAGAAAGAGCAAACCAATACAGCTAGAATTCATTGCTTCAAGAGACAAATTTATTCTAAACTCTAGGATTCATGAGAGAATTAACAAAGTAGGASGACTGAAAGTTATTTTCAGTGTTAGCAAATTAGCAGTCTATGAAATGGCATTGAGCAAAGACTTTCCTCTATGTTGCTTCCACTGAGTTGTACCAGGCTACTTAAAAATCAAAGTTTTCCTGTCATTGAGACAAAGAAAATTTGACTACACAAACACAAAGAAAAAGATATTTCACAGAACAATATAGGAGCATGCTAACCTGGGTGCTTCGACTGGGAGCAGTCTCTTTGATCCTTAAGTTTACATTTTAAAATCAGAAGAGAAAGGGCACTAAAGGATAAGGGAAAACACAAAAGATTTTTGCGTAGTAGTGAAAATGGAGCTAAGATGAACAAAAACTGATAAAACTTGGGTTTCTTTCTCATGTGTGCCACCCTTTTAGGGTGCATTTTAGAGACAAGTGTGACGTGGGCTTCATTGCAGTGATGTAAATGCTCTGGGAAACTTATCCTTCATCGAAAACCTCATTCGCCCTCTACCCATCCTCAGCCCAAATAAATGCTCATTAATGAGACCTAACAGACAGGCTTTCAAAGTAACACATAGTTCTTCTACAGGATGACATACGTCAAATATCTTTTAACGCTGAACATTACAAGATCAGAGACTTGGAAAAGATCCTTGAATCTGTGCCAAGAGGAACAGGATACTTGGATTCAGTTAGACTGGGACTGAATGCTATACCTTGTACACCATGGAAGCCACATATCTTCCAACCATTTAAATAAAAACTGTTTTGAGGGAATTTGTCCACATACATAACTATTTAATGAGAGTCTCAGGTTGTAAACTTCTACTTTTCTCCCTCCAAACATACCCAACACGTGACACATACAATACTGCACTGCTCTGCAGCATTTCTTTCACATAAGGCCCTGAGGGGAAAAGTAGAGGTGTGACTTCTGTCACTATCTGAAAAAAATGACCACTGAAGCATTCATTTCTCAAAACAGCATTGCTGAATGACCTTTAGGGACTTTTGCCTTGCAGTCTGAGAGTACTATTTGCAGAAGTGGTTATTGTTCTATATTGAAAAACAGAAACTAAGACAATGCTTAGGAAGAAGTACTGCTTCTTAATACATACAGTTTTCTTGTCCACACTGGCCTGCTAGCACCTTATAACCTGGAAATATGTATTCACAGTAGAGCTAATAAAAAAAAAAAATACACCCTGTGATCAGTAATTGTGTTAGCAGCCCAGTAGATAAAATGAAAATACAATAAAAATGTATAAGCTGAGACATCAAAAGCAGCAAAGTAAGAACTCCCGGCCTGATGCCCAGCTGAGAATTTATTCTTTCTGTTCCTCAGGGTATTAGTAAATTGAACAGGTTGTACACACAGTCACACAACAGAACCAAAGGATTGTCTGGCCGCTGGAAACTACTCTGACAACTCGGGGAAAACAAATACACACACTTCTGTAAGAGTGCATAACCTGTTTAGCTTCTCCCTGGGCACAGGCCCTAGGAATTCTGTGCTATTTTAAGTCTTACTTGTGAATCACTGTTTTGTTTGGTAAGTGAAAGGAAACACGGGGGCTGTACCTTGAACAAAAATTCTGGCACAAACCAGTAGGAATAAGCTTTTATATGGTGTAGTGTTTCCTGTTATGCAGTGTTCATGAGCAAGAACCCAGACACTACTTGAAGACAAACTGTCAGACTGCTTGACTGTACAAAGTCTTCCACCAACCACCATTTTGAACCATGAAGCATCTATAGTAAAGGGCAGTACATGTGTCTTACCTAACTCGTATAAATACACGGGCTCCCCATTTCATTTTCATTTTAAAACCCCCACAGGTCATAACAGCTGCAGGAGCATACTAATAAAGGCTTACTGTAGGACAGAATACATATGGCGAAGTTTCTTACACTTGTTTAAGTTATTACTAGATCATTCTCCCTCCAAAAGAACATATGATACTACTTACTAAAGGCATTTTCTTAACTATTAGCACATTTCTTGTGTGTTCTTAACAAACTTACTAAGAAAATGAAGATCCCATCTGTGACTCTCCCATGTAAGCCAGCTAGGAAAAAGCTAAGGCACAATACTTGCCAAAGTATCTTTCATTGTCCCTAACACCAGAAGCTGCTATAGAAGATGCAAGAAAGCTTATCATATAATCAAAGGACTAAACTTTGCTGTATGTTTACTTATATAACACTATTGCTAAAAGCCACAGGATGCTACCAGTGACAAAAGCTGTTTGTATTATAAACGTGGAAATACTCCAAATGCAAGACAGAAGCAATATTCAGTATAAAGTTAATTGAACTTAACACATATTTACCTCCGTTTTATTTCATCACCACTACTTTACGGAAAATCAGTTTTCTCTAAATGTGCATACACTCTGCATTCTCACATGCAGGGAGAAGTCTCAGAAACTCTAGTTGACTGCCTTTTCCTTTACCAAATTCATTCTCAGGACAGACTGCTATTCTGAGAATTTATAATGGTAAGTTTAATCACTATGTGGAAAAAGAAGGACTACAGCTTCTGCTCCTCTGTTTCAAAGGGGTGGCGTGATCAGTATGAAATTTGCCTCAATACCCAAATTACAATAAAAATAAATAAGAATTTTGGTACAGTAACATAATTGTAACAGACATACTAAGCCTTGTACGAGTGCAATATGAAAAGAAATGCACATATATTAACATGCAAGAAGAAATAGTAAAATGAGGATTAATAGAATGGCCTGTGTCAATAATGAAGGAAGTTCCCAAGAAACTACTCCCAGGACATCATTCCCAGTGGTAGACTTGAGGAATGTATTGTTTATATCAAGACAGCCTACACCCTGATAAGACCACAACACAGATGACTTATCAGAAAAGAAAGGTGCATCCTAACAACAAGATGATAGCAACAAGGTTGCAGCATGCCACACGAGCCTTTCCTTTTCCTGATAGTCTACTGGGAAAACAGCGACACATTTCAAACCAACAAGGAAAAGAGAGGATGGGCAACAGCTTGGCCCACAATTTACAGAGGCTGAACTAAGATCCTGAAGCAAAGGACCAGTCTGTAACAACTATTAACTCTTAAAGATCATGAAACATCTATCCAAAAACTAGTTTGTCATTGTGAATCATGAAGAACTCAGGAGACATAGCGATATCTCAGTAGTGAGCATCCCTTGTCCTCTGTGTCCCACACACAGAGGGGACGCAATGGGTGTGCCAAAACGTGACCAATTTGGCGCACACATCTTCGTGCTTAACTGAGAGCATGAGTGAACGAAATCTATTAGAAAATAGGTACATGTGAATGAGAATCAGCTTACTAGAGACTTTGTAAATAAATTTTACCTTCACCTTCTGTAGGTTCTTGCGCCGAGTGGGGGTTTTGGGTTTTGTTTGTTTGCTTGTTTTCCCCCACTAATTTCCCTTGATACTGCTCCACTTGGAATTTACCAGTCATCTGTCTACAGATTTCACATCCACTACTTCCTCCTGGTGTCTCTTTCATAACACTGTTACATCCTCTGGTGAAGACTTGTCCTAGGACTAACATGAAAACATTCTTTTATAACTCATTCTTCATCTGCTAGAGCCAAGTGTGTTCCCAGTGCAACAGCAATACAGCAAATGGTTGAAATACAAAAAAATAGCTCTATGGTTTAGCACCCTTTTGACATATCTCAAAAAAAAAATTACACTTATTTAGCAAACAACTTGGGACAATGGTTCAGATTTTTGGCTTTCATATGTATTAACTGAAAGCTGATATGTGTATGTGCAGGGAGAAAGAAACATCAACATTCTAAGTAAAGGTAAATTAACACCACAGATTAAAAAAATACAATCTTTTTATCCTGAAAAACAGTTAAACAAAACCGAAAGCCCCAGCACAACGAACATTACAAATCCAGAGCAAGAACAACAGTGATCCCACGTCCTGTGTTCTTTCAGCCCAGGTTAGGTTAGGCGGCTTCCTGCATCACAGGAGTTGCAACATGTGAAATGAACATAAAGGCAGTAGCTGCAAGGCAAACATCCTTTCTCCAAATTGTTTTTAACTGAGTAAGAACTGCAGCCTTTTCCTAAGTCACATGTGAAGTCACTGGTGTACCCCTTCCCACATGTGACAGAATATTACAACTGAAAGGTGGCAATCCCTGTTGGTTTCCTGCTTGCACAATTTCTATGAAATAGGAGGCTCACTTTGTTTCCAACAGTGCAAAATACAAGCAATTTTAATTCCTTGTACAATATGCTCTCACTCCTTGAACTGATCCATCCATATAAAAGATCAGAGATAATGAGATGCTACCATAAGGCTACGCAGAACACTCCATTTCTCCCTTTTCTTCTCCTTTTATGTTTCTTATGATGAATGTGTACCCATTAAAAAGAAAATACTACTTCCTCTTTAAGATAGTGTGAACATTACACAGAAGGGCCAGGTGCAATCTAAGCATCCTGCTAAGGTGCTTTCTTTCAAAAAAGCCTTTGTAAATACAGAGTAGAATACACAAGGACTTCACATCTGTCTTGGACTCTTCAACCAGAAGCAGCTAGTGGTACTATGTATCACAGAATCATAGAAGGGTTGAGGTTGGAAGATACTCCTGGAGGTCACCTGCTCCAGACCCCCACCCCCTCACCTAAAGCCAGTTGCCCAGGATCATGTCCAGATGGCTTTTGAATATCTCCAAGGATGGAGACACAACAACTTCCCTGGGCAACGTGTGACAGTGCTTGGCCACCCTCACAGTGAAAAAGTGTTTCCGGATGTTCAGATGGAACCTCCCATGTTTCAGTTTGTGCCCACTGCCTTTTATCCTGTCACTTGGCACTACTGAAAAGAGCCTGGCTCCATCCTCTTTGCACTCTCTCTTCAGGTATTTATATACATGGATGAGATTCCCCTTTGAGCCTTCTCTTCTCCAGGCTAAACAGTCCCAGCTCTCTCAGCCTTTCCTCATATGTGAGATGCTCCAGTTCCTTAATCATCTTCCTGGCTCTTCACTGGACTCTCTCCAGTAGCTCCATATCAGTCTTCTACTGGGGAGCCCAGAACTAGACACAGTACTCCAGGGGTGGCCTCACCAGTGCTGAGTAGAGAGGAAGGAGCACCTGCTTTGGCCCGCATGGCAATACTTTGCCTAACGCAGCCCAGGATACAGGTAGCTGCCTTTGCTGCAAGGGCACATTGCTGGCTCATGTTCAATCTGGTGTCCCCTAGGACCTCCAGGTCCTTTTCTGCCAAGCTGCTCTCCATCTGGGTGGCCTCCAGCATTTACCTGGAGCATGGGGTTGTTCCTCGCCAGGTGTGGGACTTTGCACTTCTCCTTGCTGAACTTCCTGAGGGTCCTGTCAGCCCATTTCTCCAGCCTGTGGAGGTCCCTCTGGACAGCAGCATCTAGCCACTCCTCCCAACTTTGTGTCATCAGCAAACTTGCTGAGAGTACACTCTGCCCATTCGTGCAGATCACTAATGAAGGTGTTGAACAGGACTGGACCGAGTAGGCCCCCTCCGAGGTACACCACTAGTTACTGGCCTCCAATTAGACTTTGAGCCACTGATCACCACCCTCAGGGCCCGGCCATTCAGCCAGTTTTCAATCCACCCCACTGTCTGCTCATCCAGCCCCTACAGCAACAGCTTGAGGGCTACGAGACTCTTATGAGAGACCATGTCAAAGGCCTTACTGAAGTCCAGGTAGACACTATCCACTGCTCTTCCATCATCTACCGGGCCAGTCATTTCATTGTAGAAGTTAATCAAGTTGGTCAAGCATGACTTCCCCTTCGTGAAGCCATGCTGACTACTCCTGATGACTTCTGGGTTCTTCATGTGCCTGGAAATGATTTTTAGGATTAGCTCTTCCACCACCTTTAGTGTCCTAAGATGACATGTTTATTCATAAAGATTCCTCTATGAACTGATGACTTATTTTTAGTGAACTGCCTTTATGAACCAAATGTGCATCCAGCTTGTTTTTATCAAAACGCTGTTTCTGTTTATGAACAACAAAACCAACTACAGAGACTAAACTGGCAATTGAGCAAAGGGCAAAAACAATTAAAATGGTAGCTGGGAGCTCATTCTTCTGTGCAACCCAGCTGCCCATTACTAATTGCACGTGGTCATTGGGAGGTAAATAAAAAGAAAAAAGGGGAGAGTCTGGGGAGCTGACCATCCCTCATCAGTGAGGAAAAATGTAGGAAGAAATACAGTGAACAGTACAAAGGGCTGGATGAGGACAATTTCCATCTTAGCAAGTCAACACTCTCCCTTCTTTTCCACAATGAATCACAGACAAATGATTCTGTCTTGTCATATAGCAATTCTGCTTGAACTGTTTACTATCTAGAGTTAAGTTATATAATCTCTCTAGTTACATTTTTCTAAAGGCAATAAATTATTTGGAGCCAGCCTCCTCCTTTCCTTTCTGTGAGCCCACAGAAGCCTCCATTTTCCTTCTCTTATTTGAACATACAGCTAACCACAAAGTTTGTGTATCACAGAAAATGCACATGAACTTAAAATCTCTTTTTTAAAAAAACTTGCTCTTTAAGAGAAAAGTTTTACTTAGCACAACAGAATCAAATATAATCACTGTATAAACTCATTTTGGAACATCAAATGAATCAACCAAAGGTACTTTCCAGAAGTATCAAGACTTCTGTTCTCCAAGACTGACCATTCTTCCCTTCACTCATTTATTTCCGTTAACACAAGCCAGCAGCTATAATTCCAGTGTCTTTGCCTCTATCAAAAGAAGAGATCACTGACAAAAGACCTGTTCATTCACCAAGCTTGTATTTTTACATATATTTTGCTGGACTGCTGTGCTCCCCCTAGTCTTAAAAAAATCTTTTAAAAATGGCTGTTACTCCTTCTCTGTCAGTTTCCAACCAAAGATGTGGTCATATGACCTCCAAGTTTGTGGAAACATCTCAGATGAGTCAGGAAAGCTATGTATGCCTCCCACCTCTTTCAACTGAAACTCCTCTCACACTAAAACCCCACTGAGAAGATTAGAACAGGCCACAGTCTCAGAAGTAGCTATGGGAAATAAAAAGAAATTTTATTTAGACCAGTAGATTTGCTAATTTAAGTGATCATACATTTTTTGTTAGCAATTCAGTATTCTTCCTGCTTTGTGTCAGTGTTTACAGAGAAGTGCTGCTAAGACAGCGAGGAGCTTGGAGCGTATGGCATACAAGGAGAAGATGACAGAAGAGTGTTTATTCAGATTCAAAACAATAAAAAGAGGAGAGGTAAATCTTATTCCTGTCCTCAACAGAGGGGTTATATTAGAAATAGAGCCAGTTCAGAAGTACATAGCAAAAAACCCAAAACCAAAACAAAAGATAATGGACACAATTTGGAAGACACGTGGGAAAAAATTCCTCATCGCTGTGGCTGGTCAAGCTTACCTAGAGAGACTGGGGATTCTCAATCCCTGGAGATAACTAAAACTTAAAATCATAAAGTCACAGAACAATTTAGGTTGGAAGGAACCTTTCTATATGAGTCCTTATCTAGCACAAACCCCTGCTCACAGTAAGGCTCAAATGAGCTTGCACAGAAACTTCTCCAGTCAAGTCCTGAACACCTCCAAAGACGGAGGTTCCACAGCCTCTCAGGGCAACTTGTTCCAGTGTTTGACCACATCCAGGGTAAAAACAAAACAAAACAAAACAAAAAATCCAACATCTCATCCAAATTACAAATTACCCATGTTCCAACTTCTGTCTGAAGCAGCCCTCATACCAAAGACAGGAAGTGAAAGCTGTAGAGTCTTTTTAAACCCTGAAACCCTTAACAACAGTGCCACATGCCTGCCTCCTCCTTTCTTATGAGAGACACCTCTGCAGATTTTGCCTTCTACCTCAAGATAACATGAATCAAAGAGCAGTTTACAGAGCAAGTAGAACATTCCATTTAATCGGTTTCAAGAATTAGAGTAAGTTTCAGAAATGTACGATCAATCCTTATGAAACTAAAAGGAACTACAATAAAAAGGAAATGAGAGCACAGAAATCAAGAACATACATTCCATCAACACTACCGCAGAAGAATATAACTGTTTGCTGAAGAAAAATACATCCACTGAAAGCCATGCTGTTGCACACTGGCTTGGCCTGTTTGCAGCAGAGAAACTGCAACAAAGCAGTTAAGTCAGCATAATTTTATGGACTTAACAGGACCTCTATCTCAACTTTGGTGTCAAAGGCTTCAAAGCATTGTATGAAGCTTGTGCCACAATCACGAAGATAGGGTAACTATCTTCATGACTAAAAGATGCCCCACGCTTCCAGGACTCTTCCTTCCAGAACAAAGTTGAGGCAAAGAAGGAGGAAGACAATTCAGTGCTGCTAAGGTCATGTTTGTTCTTCATTTTCTGTCAGCACTCATTACCATCCTTTTTATGGAGCACGCCATTTAAAACACCAAGCTAATGCCCAGCAAGCTGGAGCATTCACCTGGCACAATGCGACAGGCTGGACAACCAGATCAGCGCAGCACCACACAGTGGTAGCTGCATTGCTTCCACTTCTGCAGCTAGCACAGTCCCTGGCAAGCTCTCGTTAGCTGTGCGCCATGTGGCTTTGCACGGAACATGGCACTGTCGACAAAATGGATCTCCAGAACCAATTGCTGGGAAGTAAATGTGGCAAGAAAAGCTACTGGACTTCAGGAACATCATACATTCAAAACAGACGTGAAGTGCAATTGTTTTTACAATAAACTCCTGTCTCCACTGAAACAACTTCCCTGCAGATATTTTCCACTGCTTGCCATCACTGACAAAGATTCAGGTTTGATTTAAAGCTGTTCCACAGCTTCAGCAGAAACTTACTGGCTTGATGCAAAAAACTGCAGTAAGGTTTCTGGGGTTTTTTGTTGCCTGAATTCCGAATGTCCAGATAGTACAGAAACATTCCCTCCCTGCCTTAGGTATTGTGTCTTTTCAGTAACCAGCGGATCAAATGATGTACTGGGGGCAAACATTACCAAACAAAAGGGAAGACTGCGAGCATTACTCCCCCCCAAGCCTTATTATTTTTTTTTTTTTTTCAAAAGCAATCATCTTTTCTCAACTCACATGCTAAATTAAATCAATGGTATTAACACTCTATTGGGAGAGCTGCAAAAATTGGTGCTGGCTATTCAGCATACAATGCTGCTCTTCAAAATAACCAGTAACTCAGTAACAGTGCTTCTGTATAGAAAAGCAGCAGTGTGCTGGGAGAGCTTGCACTGCCGAAAATGCTAGTGATGGGCAGTAGGTAAGGTGCTAATACTACTCCTTACCAGGAAGGTACACATTTTAGCCATGGTCTTCCTGGCTACACTCTGTCAACTGTAGTCATCCTTCCCTCAATTCCTCACTGAAACTGAATGGCTTTCTGTATTTGCTCCTTCAACCATAAAACTTTAGTATCTAATAGCATTTCTTCCTAGAAAAGGTTGCCAGAGAGATTTGTTTACGTCATTAAAATGTCCTGGGAGCCTTCAGAATCAGCACCAACACTAGCAATCTTAGCAAGGTTTTTTAAATTATTTATTTGCTGGTAACATCCAAAACCTTTGTGGTCTACCCGGACTTCAGCAAAGCCTTTGACACTGTCTCCCACAGCATTCTCCTGGAGAAGCTGGCGGCTCATGGCTTGGACGGGTGTACTCTTCGCTGGGTAAAAAACTGGCTGGACGGCCGAGCCCAGAGAGTTGTGGTGAATGGAGTCAAATCCAGTTGGTGGCCGGTCACGAGCGGTGTGCCCCAGGGCTCAGTTTTGGGGCCTGTCTTGTTTAACATCTTTATCAATGATCTGGATGAGGGGATCGAGTGCACCCTCAGTAAGTTCGTGGATGACACCAAGCTGGGCAGCAGTGTTGATCTGCCTGAGGGTAGGAAGGCTCTGCAGAGGGATCTGGACAGGCTGGATCGATGGGCCAAGGCCAATTGCATGAAGTTCAACAAGGCCAAGTGCTGGGTCCTGCACTTCAGTCACAACAACCCCGGGCAACGCTACAGGCTTGGGGAAGAGTGGCTGGAAAGCTGCCTGGCGGAAAAGGACCTGGGGGTGCTGGTCGACAGCCGGCTGAACGTGAACCAGCAGTGTGCCCAGGTGGCCAAGAAGGCCAACGGCATCCTGGCCTGTGTCAGGAATAGTGTGGCCAGCAGGAGCAGGGAGGTGATCGTGCCCCTGTACTCGGCACTAGTGAGGCCGCACCTCGAATACTGTGTTCAGTTTTGGGCCCCTCACTACAAAAAGGACATTGAGGGGCTGGAGCGTGTCCAGAGAAGGGCGACGAGGCTGGTGAAGGGTCTGGAGAACAGGTCTTATGAGGAGCGGCTGAGGGAGCTGGGGTTGTTTAGCCTGGAGAAGAGGAGGCTGAGGGGAGACCTTATCGCTCTCTACAACTACCTGGAAGGAGGCTGTAGAGAGACGGGTGTTGGTCTCTTCTCCCAAGCGATTAGGATGAGAGGAAATGGCCTCAAGTTGCGCCAGGGGAGGTTTAGATTGGATATTAGGAAAATTTTTTCACTGAAAGGGTAGTCAGGCATTGGAACAGGCTGCCCAGGGAAGTGGTGGAGTCACCATCCCTGGAGGTGTTCAAAAAACGTGTGGATGAGGTGCTTCGGGACATGGTTTAGTGGGCATGGGTACTGGGTTGATGGTTGGACTCGATGATCTTAGAGGTCTTTTCCAACCTTAATGATTCTATGATTCTATGATTCTAAGAACGAGAACCTAAAACTGACTATGAAATGGGAAAAAAAAAATCTCAAAGGGAAAGTTCTTCCTTTTTTGGGGATTATACCAGGACTCCATACCAAAATGATTAAAAAAAAAAAAAAAATCATGGGAATACAGGCATATGCGTTAAAAAAACCTGCAGAAAGTCAGGACAGAGATCAAGCTTCAAAGAAAAATTTGGATTTCATTCATGTTTCTTCAGTTTAGCGTGCACACAGACACACACACACACAAAAGAAAACAACAAGCAACTCCACTTCAATAGAGCCAGAAAGTAGTAAGTAACACCATTTTAATTAATCAGGGTGATGACTTTCAAAGGAGTGGTTTCCAGTAACACCACTTGGGTGTTTTAACTCTAAATATAGCACCTAAAACTTCTCACCAACTAGTAGTGCGGCTACAGCTAGACCAAAATACATTAAGAAGGTGCCTTGTATGTGACATCACTTCCAGGAACAATTTCAAATTAGTAAGTTAAACCTGCCTGGCCCTGATGTAACTCCATCAAGATAAGATGATGTAGTGCCCAGCCTCAAGGGGCAGATCTGGTGTTGCACACTTTGCATTTGCAAGTGACTCTTTCTTTTCCTCCTCTGTAACATTAGCCCCAGACTCCAGCTCCCAAGCATTTCAAGACTCCAAGCAACTACAAATCATGGGATCTAGTAGCCTGATTAACGTGGCCTTCCACAAAGTTGAAAACAATGTGCCAACACTTGTCTGAGGAGGAGTTTTACATTCCTATTGGTGGTGAAGATGAAAGAGAATAGGGAAGATAGTACAGACTCACTTTTTTTTTTAAGCTGGGGCGTCGGTGAATCATTCTTCAACTTAATGTTACAACCAGCCTTTACCTAGACTTGTTCCGATTCAGTTGTAAAATAGTCCTCTTAAACTTCTAGATAATGGGAAGAACATAAGAACTGGGACCTCTCAAGTCAACCCATTCGGATTTACTTACAGAAACCTCTCATGTTGTCCTTCACCTCCCTTGCTAGTCTTAACTCCAGATGATTTTGGGCTTTCTTCACTCTGTTCCTTCACGCATGGGCTATATTCCTTCCACRTAGCCTCTCCCTGCTTCCACCTCCTGTGTACTTCCTTTTTGTGTTTGAGCTCAGTCAGAAGCTCCACATTCATCCATGCTGGCCTGTTGCCATGCTTGCTCAACTTCCTGCACATGGGAATGGACCGTTCTTGTGCTCTGAGGAAGCTGTCTTGAAGATCAACGAGCTCTCCTGAGCCCTTCTGCCCTACAGGGCAGTTTCCTGTGGGAAACTGAAAAGGCCCAGATCTGTCCTTCTGAAGTCCAGGTTTGTAATTCTGTTGTTCATCTTGCTCATTCCTCTCAGGATCTTTAACTTTACAGTCACTGGCTTGCTGCAGCCAAGGCTGTCTCAGCTCTTACATCTTTAACCAGTTCTTCCTTTTGATTGTGAATAAGAGGTCCAGAGTATCTCCTCGCATCATGGATCATCCACATTAAGAATTTTTTTTTAAGTCATTTTAGAAATCTTATGGATCACTTACTTCCAGCCATTTTAGCTTGGTTAATGTCACCCATGAGTACCAAGGTCTGGGATTGTGAGGTTTTTGCAACTGCCTAAAGAAGGCTTTATGTATCTCCTCTTCTTGATCATTAGGTCTGTAGTAGATACCTACTAGAACATCATCTGTGATGGTCTGTACTCTACTCCTTACCTGCAAGTTCTCTACGGGCTCGTCACCTGCCCCAAGGCAAAGCTACATGCAGTCAAGCTAAGCCTCTACCACAGATTACAATCCCTCTTTCTCATTTTCCCCACTGTATTTCCTGAAGAGCCTCTATCCATCCATTGCAGCACTTCAGTCAGGAGAGCTGTCCCACCACACCTCCGTAATCTCAGTGAGGTCATAGCTCTGCAACTAATTTGTCCTGCTTGTTCTCCATGCTATGTGCTTTTGTGTACAGGCATTTGAGATGGGCCCCAAGTCCTGCTGCATTTACAGAAGGGTGAGAGCTTCCCTTGTCAAGCTTGTCACCTAGACACATCTGCTCTGCCCCTTAAGACCTTTCCTCTTCAGGTTATGGTAACCTTCGATACCCAGTTTAACACTCTCCTCAGCAGACTAGCAAGCCCAGTTTGCAAAGACACTCTTGCTCCACTTCGTTAGATTTATTCCATCCCTGCTCAGTAGCTCTCATTCCTCTGTTCACAGAAGCCAAAGCCTCTGCAACACAAGCCATACAGCCAGGCATAGTCCACTTCTACCCAAGCTTTCCTCCTCTGTCTAAGGACTGGGAAGGCAAGACCAGAGCTCCATGCCCTTCACTCTCACCTCCAGACTTCTGTAGTCTCTCTTGATACGCTCCAGGTTACCTCTGCAGCAGTACTGTTGGTGCCCACAAGGAAGAGGAGGAAGAGGAGGAAGAGGTCCATGTTAGAAGACTGAATAAATCTTGGCAGTGCATCTGCAACGATTTCAGATCCTGGCACCTACCAAACAACAAAACTCCCAAGACATCAGGTGAGGTCAGAAGATACATGCCTCAATTGTCCACAAGAGGAATCTCCAGTAACTATCTGTGACTGGTACCCATTGCTCCTGACACCTGGTACAGCACTGTTGCCAGGGTATGGCGACACCCATTATGGAAAAGGGTAGTGTAACAGCATATGAGATATTCTGGATGGCAAAAGCCATGATCCCTTGGTGGTCAGGGATGCCTCCTGCGACTGTTCACCCAACTCTTGCTCAGATTTTGGCTAGCACACAGCTCATGCTAAGGCCTGATGTATGCTGGGAGCAGCGCCATTAGGTCGAAGTAAGGGCAACATGTAGGCAGGACACAATGGACAGGAAGAGATAAAGTTCATTATGCAGCCATTATCACCTGCAGCTGGCTGTCTCCTGCAGCCAAAACTCTTGGACACTGATTGTCTGGCAGCCTCTTCAGAATCCACTAACTTATGGAAATTGTATACACCAAACCGCCAAACTCAGAGGTATAAATACATCAGCTTATCCAAAAGGTTTTTGAAGCTGATCCAACAGCAGACAGACTGCTAAGGCTTTCGTGCTTCCTGGTGTGATACAAGGGCTGGTGTGATACAGGGGACATTCACACCGTGATAGAAGAGGAAAGGGGGAGCACCCTCACTGTGGGCTAGAGTACCATGACACCCCCTCTGTGACACCCCCTCCGTCATTATTCCTCTTCTGAGGATTGAGTGACTCATGTACTTTTTAAAGTCAGAGTCCAGATTATGATTATTCTATTGCACGCTGATTATTAAGAATTTGACCTGATCTGCAGAGGGTCCAAGTGACTGAAAAGTGTAGGTAACTGCAATTTTAGGTAATAGGAAAGCTATCCTAATTGCTAGAAATTCTGTGTAATGATAAGGTACGCTGATTACTAAAATCTTTTTATAATAATAAAGCTCTAATTATAACTACAAACCTGTGGCCAGCTGTCATTCTACCAAGGATCCTTAAAAAGAACCTGGTGTCCCCATAGCATCAGGTAGTGTTGGTTGACACTATCACTCATTTTTTCCCTTTTGTGTGGACACTAAGTTCAGGCTCAGTTGACTCTGATGGGTCTTGTTGACCCTCACCAGTGCCCAGAGTACTATACCTATTCTGAAATTGGAGATCTGTAGGTGGAACAGATCTGCGACTTCTTCTTGTTGCCAGAAGTCACAAGCTTCCAGCCTTCTCCATCTTGATAGTGTCCATCCACTTGGTCTCCAGCTGTCGCTCCTTCCTCACCTTGTGTAGCTTGGGTTTTCCATGTCAGTCTCTTCTTCATCTTGCCCCATGATCTGGAACCTCAGGGCCTTGACCACAGCACATCTCCCACAAGAGAGGCCACCACTGCCCTGACCTCCAGGGAGAGGCAGGAGCACTCTGCAGCACAGGACCTGGATAGAGGGCTCCTTCCTCTGGAGCCAAGGACTCTGATGTGCTAAATGGTAGTCCTGTGGACTACTACTACATCTTTAATGATGTCCATGTGCTGGACAGTATGTCCTGCAGCATGTTGAGACCACTATTGTGCTGTCTTCAAGCAGACCCACATAGTCTGGAGTGGAATTTCTGAGCCTCTTTGCACTCGGGCTGCAACAACTGCTATGTCTCATTTGCTGTGCTCTGTGGGCTGCACTCTGGCTTCTTTGCTCTTTCCCTAGCAGGTCTCTTTTTGTGAGAATATAATCCTGCCCACATCACCATAACGCTGAGCACCCATCACCTAGCTTTTAAAGTGCTGTCGCTGCTGTACTGCCCTGCTACCCACACCACCCTCACAGCAAATTTGGCTGGACTGAGCCCTGAGCAACCTGATCTAGCTTTGAAGTTAGCCCTCCTGTGAGCAGAAGTTTGAATGAGATCATCCCAGGTTCCTTCCAATTGAAATTATTCTACATTTCTATGTCAGGGACCCTGCTGAACATACACTGAGGTTCAACTGGTTTCATTTTAAGAGCCAGCAATGACCAAAGCAAGTATCTGTTCCACAGGAGGTGCAGAAATGCATTCAACATAGTTACAGCACACAGCTTTTGGTACAGGAAAAGAAAGAACCCTTTGTGTAGGAGTGAGGGCAACTGAAAGGCCCTAGACTTCGTTTACATGTCTGATTGTAAACTGTCAAGGATATATGACGTGCACTGTATATTCTATTGCCAGATCGCTACCAAATGAGCTAATAAAGCTATGGCTTAATTAACCCCTATCACTTGCCTGTTTTTCTTCCTGTGTGACCAAGCCAATCATACACCTTCTGTTGCAGATTAGAAAGCAGCCCAAACTTTCACTCAGTTTCAATGTCTGGCTGCTGAGCCTTCTCAACCACATCAACCACAAGCAGGGATTTTTGTAATTCTACAACATTCTGAAGAAAAAGAAAAAATAAACAGAAAAAGAAAAAAAAAATCTTCTATCAGAACATACACCAAAATCCTCRTTGTCTGATGTGAAAGTAAACTTTCCAACCATCCTGTTGAAGCAGTGGTTTCCCCAGGCTGCCATTCAGTACAGACTTATTGCCCTGCCCTCCCCCTCACCCCCCAAAACAGAGAGCACAAAACATAAGAAGTTAAGACACAAAAATCTCCAAATGCTGCTGAAATATACTTATCCACAAGCCTCACTTGATCATGCTTTCAACTCCCTCCCTAATATGTTTAGATTAATGTGTCGGTAGTCACACTGAAGTTTTCTGGCTGAAACCTGAACCAAATCTACATTACCTACAGCAGAGCTATACAGAGCAGGGCACACACTACATGGCATGACTGAGTTATACGAAAGCAGTTTAAGAAAAGATTCATATAACCCTGTCTAACCATATAGAAAGCAGTCCAACTTAAAATTGCCAGGACAGACTTCCCAAAGTAAACAAAGCATGAGAATGCTTGTATATAGATTTCATATCTGCATTCCCAGGTTGCTGCGGGGAGAATGGCCGTGTATTTATTTATTTCAATACCTTTAATATCCAAGTGTTTGGGTCATTTTTACCACCTGGGAACTAAATTAGAATGATAAAACAAACATAAAATTTAGGTTCCCTCCCACCCCCCCCAACTCCCAGCCTGCAATCTCCCTCCCTTTAAGCTCTGCCTCCTGCTCCTTACTTTGCCAGCAWGCAAGACAGAATATTGTCATCCCCTCGCTCTCCCATTATTTCTTCACTCCTTCTCCAACCCTCCGCAGGACTGCACATACAATAGGAGTACAGGCAAGCCTCACACTGCTGGCTCATATTCCCCCTCCATTCCTCTCTCCCTGCTGCTGGCACATTCTTATACCTCTGCAGCACCTACATGATACTACCCTACATCTGCAAAGCTCTCTCATCACCCTGTCATCCACGCAGAAAGAGGCTGTTCCCTTATTAGCAGCCATTGATCATATCAATATCTGACTGCTGAAATACCAAAAATGGAATCAGATATGAGACCTAGGAGAATGTGTACAGGTCAAAGGGAGAATCCCTAGATAGATGAACAAGTTACTCAAACTCACTAAAATGAGTGAAGGACAAAAATAAAGGTTCATTATTTTAAGTCTGTATCAAAACTACCACTTGTTTCAAATGAGAGTACAAGAGTAATAAAATAAAATCTTGTAAAAAAACTGACAAATTGTACAACTCAAAAGAGATCTCTCCACCTGACACTCCCACTGTTCATTTGTGCAGAACCAATTCCTAGAAAGATTATTTACAATTAGATTTTCAATCACAGCTCTACAGCCAAAATTCAGGAAGATCACAAATTTTAAGCAGATTAACTAAATTGACTATTCAAATATATGCTCCAGTATCTCCTAAACTACAGGGTAAAAGCTTGCCTAACCTGAGCATTTAAAAAGACAACCAAACTTATGCACACTAGGCTTTATAACTTCCTTTTCACATATAAAGCTTAATGTCAATATTTAAACAAAAACAAAAAAAAAAAAAAAAAGAAAGAAAGAACATTACAGTTCTGACAGACATGGAATAAACAAAAAACAAAGACAGACCACATGATAATTACTCCCAGATTTCCAGTGTTCTGATATTCACATGGTGTATTAAATGTATTTTAAGATGTCTTTGCTTTAGTCTTTTTGGTATTTCACACATCTTAGAACTGCTGAATGAGGTTCTAAATTTAATTCCCTTCTACTCTTTTTGATTTGGATACACCACTCTTCATGAACATTTCTATGTTCTAACCACACACAAGAGCTCTCCTTGAATTTTCCTGACTGTGCTGCTAGGTGGTACTACAATTCCTAGCAGAATCAATGACAGTGTCACACAAGAATACACAGTAGTGCAATACTCAGCTGTTGCATCATCTTTGCTCCCACTCGGCTCAGCACAGTTGTTGCCTTCAGGCCCACAGAGGCATGCTGCTTGGATTTGTGGATTGTAAAGGGAAGCAGGTGAATATAACAACACTGCAAAGGACAGCATTAGATCAGTTACATACCGTCACTCCAGATATAATCGGGGCTTTTCCTTCAATTAGTTTATATATTTCTTGAACGGCTTCCTCATCACTCTTGTCTTTAAATCGCTTCTTGGAGAGTTCTTGAAGAGCTTCCTTAAACTGCTCAAAAGTGATAGTTCTGGAAGACTTTCCCCTGTCGAAACACACAGAAATTGAAAGAAATTACAAGAGAGCACAACAAGCATTCCAAGAATAGCAGAATGGTTTCAGTTTACCACAGTGAACAACAGAAAACTGCAACAGAACAGGAAGACCCATTCAGCCCATTTATGGTGTCAAATAAAACATATCCCAGGAACATCACTTTCTTTTTTATGTACATCAGTAGGATAGCACTTTAGAAACTTCCCTTGATGAACGTTCGGAAATAAAGAGGAAATAAAGGGACCTGGTCTGCTGTCAGAATGCCTGCAGCTCATCAAATCAAATATAGTCTCATTTGGTTGATCACTTGTAAAGCCTGCATGCATAAAAGTCAAGAACTGAAGCATCCTAGGTGAGTTTTGTTATTTAATATTTTTTATTCCTCTTTGAATAACTGGTTATGACATGTTATTCATAGGTCACTATTCATGTATTCACAAGTCAATTAAGAATAATGCTGTTGTGTAAAGCAAACTATTGAAAAGCATTTAAAAACTTGAAATTCCTCCTCTATTGAAGACTGACAAATTTTAAAGTGATGCATTTAAATTCAATACTTGTTTTCCTTCTTAGACCACCACCTTCATAAAACATTCACAGGTTCATGGAAAACACCATAGAGCAGTCTGATAAACTCATAACCCCCCCAGAAATTCAGAGCTGAAGACTTGCTGTTGTTTTCACTAATAGGAAGCCTATATTTCCACACTAGTAAATTACTTGCTTAGGTTTACTTTTAGTGGAGAAGCTTTTGCTATAGCAGTGTACAGTGCAAAATCTGATAAGTAGAGTGGGAAATTCACACTTTACAAACATCTATTCATACAGTCACTCCTGCAGATCTTTTACACCCATCAGGGTTCAATTGATAAACATCTTACAAAGAAACTCAGCATTCACTAGAGAGATGTGTTTAACCAAAAGGGGATTAACGCAAGTCTGTTTTCTAGCATTTTAAAATATTCAGTTTAGGCAGGAGATAATGTAGTGGAGTACACACTGTTCCTTTCTTTGCCCTAATACAAAACTCTTTTTAGTGTTCTTCATTTTAAAACTCAGGTATGAGGCCACAGCATTAGTGAGATTACTCACCATCAAAAAAAAAAAAAATTTCTTTTCTATGAATTATATCACACACAAAACACATCTTTTCCTGTATTATTAAATCACAGATTCCCTGATCTTTAGAACAAGAACTTACACACCAAAATTTAGCCATACGATCTAAGCTAAAATTTAACAGATCAAATAAAAAAAATTTCAAAAAGATGTTCTGATACTTACACTGATGTAACCTTAAATAGTACCATCTTTAATAGCAGAAGATTTTTTCAATTGCTTACAACATTATGAAACCCTCAAAGTCAAAGCAATATTTAAGAGTCCATGTTGCTGGGAAACATGCTACTACACGAGTTTTATTTGCCACTTAAGCATTTCTTTTTATGCCAATTTAGAGAGCATTTCAAGCAAATAAAAAAAAAACCCACAACCAACCACCACACAACTCAGACCAGTCCTTTCAACAGTGACAGTTGTTTATACAGGAATAAATGACAGATGCAAGGATAGAGAAAGTGTGCGCTGGCAACAGAAATCTCAGGCTAGAAAAACTATGCATAGAAATCTAGTTTTAATTCAAGCATCAAAAAGAGCCACTGTGAAGAGCAATTCATCTGTCTATCTATCATCGATTTATCTTTGATCTTCTCTCAGACACCCTGAAAGGTGCAACCCTTCACATACTGTTCTTTATTAATATCCTTTATTTCCAACACAGCCCAACATGTAGCAAATCCCTACATCCCTCACACTCCCTATTTTAGCCATAAATAAACTTTATCCGTTTTTTGACCAAACTTTGCTGTTTGCAACTACTTGTCTGCTTTAGGTGAAGGATATGCTGAAGTATCTCATGGAATCAGCCAGTAAAAGAACATCATGACAGTGGAAATGAAGAATACAATCCAGAATTTCATTAATTAATAAACATGGAATAAACTGCAATTAACTACTTGGAATTTGTGCAGGATTCTCATGATTAGGATTAACATCCCTCTTCTGATGAAACATGTCCAAGAACTTTTAATTAGCTCAAGTTTTGCCTCTCATTTAGAAAAAGATGGCATTGGCAATCATTGCAATGCTTCAGCATAACACCACACTTGAGGCCCTTGTTCACTACAGACTTACAGCCAAGTCTAACATACACACCTTTCAAATGCAATTTTCTGTAGCACATAGGTTAGCTGAAGTCTCCAATCAGGAGAGGAGTCAGGATCATCACAATGGGAAAAGGAATGACCACTTTCAGCAAAAACTGTTGAAGTTCATGTTGACTCCTTTTATTTATATTAACAAATGTAGAATTTTTGGTTCCACGCTTACCAAGTCTTGTGGAAAACCCTAAGAACATAACTCTTGATTAACTCACAATGTGTTCTGGCACTTTTGGTATGCCATGTGTGGTACATGTATGCCATGTACAGTACATGTATGCCATGTACCATAGCATCTAAATTAACAAGTAGCAATGCTACAACCCCTTCCGTCTCTAGAGGCAGGTCTCAAAGAGCTCTGAGCAGCTGCTGTCGTCATTGTTACTCCACAGGAGAGCATACTCCTACCCTCTCTTCTACCTGTAGAGTCATGGGTTGAATGCAGAGGAGAAAACAGACTGAATAGGTAGAAATGACGGAGGCAAAGTCTCTCAACAAACCTACATAGCTCTTGATTTACACACTCTTAAGCCACAGGACCAGCCCCCTCCAGGTCCACAAAAATGCCCTGTGAAGAAGGACTTGGGTGTACTAGTGGATGAAAAATTGGACATGAGCCGGCAATGTGCTCTCACAGCACAGAAAGCCAACCATATCCTGGGCTGCGTAAAAAACAGTGTGGCCAGCAGGTCTAGGGAGGTAATTCTGCCCCTCTTCTTCTGCTCTGGTGAGACCCCACCTGCAGTACTGCGTCCAGCTCTGGAGTCCTCAGTACATAAAGACAGGGACCTGTCGGAGTGGGTCCAGAGGAGAGCCACAAAAATGATCAGAGGGATGGAACATCCCTCCTATGAGGAAAGGCTGAGAGAGTTGCGGGTTGTTCAGCCTGGAGAAGAGAAGGCTCCAGGGAGACCTTATTGTGGCCTTTCAGTACTTAAAGGGGGCTTATAAGAAAGATGGGGACAGACTTTTTAGTAGGGCCTGTAGCAATAGGACAAGGGGGAATGGTTTTAAACTAAAAGAGATTCAGACTAGATATAAGGAAGAATTTTTTTGCGATGAGGGTGGTGAAACACTGGAACAGGTTGCCCAGAGAGTTGGTTGATGCCCCATCCCTGGAAACATTCAAGGTCAGGTTGGACGGGGCTCTGAGCAACCTGATCTAGTTGAAGATGTCCCTGCTTATTGTGGGGAGGGGAGGGTTCAACTAGATAGATGACCTTTAAAGGTCCCTTCCAACCCAAACTATTCTATGAGTCTATGAAAAATGATAATACTGTGAACACTGCATGACAGACAAGGCAGTCGTACCCTCAGTTTATTTACACAATTTTTAATGCCCTGTTCACATTCAGGGACCCCCTTCCTGACACCAGCTTTTCAGAGGTCATGAAGTTAAACTAAAAAAAAACAACAACTAAAAAACCCTAAACAAACCAGTTTCTTTCTATTAAGCAACTTCTACAAAGAATCAGCTGCTTTGTGTATATTTGTAACTTGTTTTTAGAAGCTCATTATAAATATCTTGTCTCCATGGGAATAACAAAACAAATATATTAACTTTCATTTTCCAAGTGTTACAAGTTCAAACAACTTGTCTACAATTACGTATGCTAAGGGCGGTCTCTCAGCTATTAACACTCCTCTCTTAGGTTTAGCACTCCGAAGAGTTAATAGAGATCTAGAAAGAAAATAAAATACTGTACATGAAAAAAGAAAAGAAAAAAAAAAAGAAAAAGAAAAAAAGAAGGTGAATGGAATAGAAGGAATGTGTGAACAGCTACAGAAACACGACACACTCAGACACTGGAAATGCCAATTAAAACTATGTGACCAGAAAATGAGACAAAATGGAAAATAGTAACAATAGAGGGAAGGTGTGGGGGGTGGAGGGGAAGGCTTTTATGAAAACAGACCCCATAAGGTGGGCCACCTCAATGAAAAAAGCAAAATATATATAAGAGGGACATTAGTAATATAAATTTTTAAAGCCCTATACTTTATTATGACACAAAGAAACCTTTATGCTTAGGAAGGATACATTCTTACATGCCATTCTATTTTAAGCTCTGCTTCTTACAACAAATGGAATTACTCTAATGCATCATCTTTCAGTGGAGGAAACTGTATTCATGGTACACTCATCAAGGTTGCTTGTATCTATGCCTACCTTTGGGAACAGACTGAACACACTCAGAAGAATTTTAGGGAGCTTCCCATCACTTCCCTTTCCTCGATGGGTCTCTCCACATGTAACTACCACAAATGGGGAGATTCTGAACTGAAGCTTGAATTCCTCAGTTTGCTTTTGGGAGCCCAAGTTCACATATGTAAAAACACCAGTTCTGAGCCTGGACACCAGTATAGTGAACATAAAGTGTAAAAGATCAAACATTGGCCCAAAGCAGACTGCAACAGCAAGTGATGCAGTTTTCATCTGCAAATATTACTACTAATCGTGTCCTGTATTCACAAGATTAGGACAATGCAGGGTGAAAACGTACTGTTGCAATTTAATACTTCTATGTTATTTGGACTTGAATACTATTTGGATTAACAGTTGTCTACAATTTTAGCTGAAAATAACAGAAAAGCTATACAAATACCCTCCACATACCCAATACACAAAATCCTTGACCAATATTAGAAATCGTTATCTCCGTAGCACTATTACAGTTCAGTGTTAATACAGCAAAGTCTCAAACTTAAGTTTTCTGTCTTAATCTCTGAGCTACCAAAAGTCATCCCGTACTCCCATCTCAAACGGTCACCTTTCCTTTCAATTTTCTTAGATTGAAGAGGGGAAAGATGATGTAAAAATACTCAAAGAAGCTTCTATTCTTGCTAGCATGGCAGAGAGGATTACAGCAGGATACACTAACCAGGACTGTTTTGCCGTGGAAGTTGTCATCTACCCACAAAGGTCTAAGGAGTATAGAAAGTCTGACAAGGATCTGAAGACAGCACAACTAGAGGTGGGAGCCCAACTAATGTTTTTGCATAAACTCTTGCACAAGGAGTTTTGTTTGTAAGGTTTATTTAATCTAAATCCACCATGGACTTGGGTGTCTCAGTCAACCACGCAGTCAAGCAAAACTCAACAGCGTCATCTCTTGTAAATCAGAACAAACAGGATTTTGGGTACTCCCTATATTTATTCTCTTCTCAAGGCAGTCTCATTCATTCAGAAGACAGAATGAAGGATTGCACTGGCAACAGCATGCCTGAGTGGCTTATTTGTCACAGTTTCTGACTTACTGGCACAGTAAATTTCATCAGGCAATTTCTGATTTGCCACTACTGCTCCCACATCCATGTAGGTAACTGCTAACCAAATAATAAGAAACACCCCTGAATTATCAGAATTAATCACTTAAATTATTCAAATTAATCATATAAAGGTGTCATGATAACATTGAGAACAGACCATAAGTCAGACTTTTTACCCCAAACCCTAACAAAGGCGTATTTCCTAATGACATTCAGACCAGACTTCGAACTTTAGCTGTTTCTACTTTATCTTAACAAACAAAAAAAGGGAAATGGGAAAGGTTTCTTCTAAAACATGTTTCATTTTTTTCTTTTTTTTTTTAAGTTAAGAGAAATAATAGATAGATCTTGCTCATTTTTTATTTTTTTTCCAAAAGTAATCTGCCGTACTAAAAACTCACTACAGCTGAAATTCCCCGATTTTCATACAAATAGATTTTTCTAATTTACAACTTTACAGCAGCAACTTTATGATTATTACTGTGGTATTTCCCAAAGTATTCACTCCTGTTCCTTTAGTAGAACTGACATTTATTCTTTTCTTGCTACTTGTGGTAACACACCAAGTCTTCTTGATGTAGTCTATAAACATAATGTACATTAATAGCAATGGTTAGTGGTATTTGTACTGTACACATTGACAGTAAAAAGGTACCACAGACAAATTCCTTGAAGCAAAAAAAGAGTTTGAACTGGTCTCTGCAAAATAAATCATTCATCTAACAGATGTAGTCTTTTTTCCAAGAATGTCTGCTGTAATGTTACAAGCACAAAGTCTAAGGCTAATCTGTTTAACCAAGAAGATGATTATGCCACRGGGCTGGTAGTTTATTTTTTTTTCCTTTTGTGGTTTACAATTTTCACTTTCTGTTCTCCGTGGGCTACACAGCTCAGCATGTTTACTGGCCATCAGCCCCACAACTCACAGCCAAAAAAAAGTCCCAAACTAAAGCTGGGTCTCTAGGTAGGCTAAACAGGCTGCTAGAACCTTGCAATCTAATGGAGTATGTAACATATCTTGTGAAGATCTGCTTCTTGCTATGTATCAGTCAAGAATGAAATTACAAAATTTAGATATACAATGCAAAAAAACTTACAAATGAAAAAGAAAACACAGTTTCTTGGATAAAACTGAACAATGTATGACTAACCCAAAGCAGAGACTTGTATAAAAATTTGACAAATACAACTGAAGGGAGAAGGGGTGGTGTGGAAGGAAAGATACTGTAATACAATTCTATCAGGTTCTTTGCACCGCACTATCTAATAGCTCTAAAGAAAGGTGGTTGTAAAAGAACCAATTAAGAAAACAGAACTTGAGGTATCATTTGCATCAGAGACTTCTGTCCAATTAATGGGTAGAACTGGGATACTGAAATTAGACAGCTGGATGTTGATGCAAGCATGAATAAATTGGCAAATTGTTAGGAAAGAAGATACCCTTCTAGAAGATATCCTCAGAAAAATTATCCTAGGAAGAAGCTACAGCAGAGATCTTCAGCTAAGGTAGTGGTCACTTCTGGGATGCAGGCAACTTTGAGTACATGACTATTTACCAGAAGTGGATTCCCTTGAGGGAAAGATTAGGACTGACAAAGGACATCCAGATGACCTTCACAATTACTCACAACAACTTCTAGCATCTTGGCCAAGTCAGACATAAGGAGTTGGACTGAATGGCTTCATACACCCCACAATCACAAGGCAATGCCATCATCAGTTTTCTCATCATTTCAGGAGAGCAATCAACAAGAAAGGCACAATGCAAAATGCAGTGCAGAATGCTCTCTCTATATCACAGCAATAGTCACGACTTGCAGAAACCTCTCTGGAGTCAGGGAGTAGGCAGCAAGGGCAGAAGAACAGGCATCATTCACTCAGGAACTGAACCTGGAAGTGCCAGTTTCCCTCCAGGTCTCATTACTGAGCAAGGGTAAAGCAGAGTGCGCCTAGTTCATTCTAAGTATCTGAAACTGTGACAGCTTGTGAGCTGCCATGCTTTGAAAATCTGAAGCAAGAGGACTTCAGCAGCTCACTAAACCAGCAGTCGATATCTTTATCAGGCTTTATTTTAACGTAAATATTTTAGGCTTCTCTCATGAAAACTCTTTTCTCCTATATTTGAAGTTAACCTTTTTCTCCTCTTGGCTTTATTTTTGTAGCATTTCCTTCCTACGTGAAAATTCATTTCCATTAAAATAAAACTTGAAGTTAAAAAAAAAAGGGCAAACCCAAAACCTATGAGCATATCAGATAAAATAGTATTGGGAAGGGAGTGAAGATGGGGACTGGAGAAAGAAAATGACTTTGCAAAAACATGTAGTAGGTAAAAGCTTCTGAAGGAAAGCAAACCCCAGAATGAGTTAAAGGGGTTAAAGAGATTAATGGGACTTAAGGAGGATGAGGGAAAGAAAACGTCCAAGTAGAAAGTAGGTCTGAAGGTTATATAGGGCTTAGAAGAAGAGATGAAATTAGCTTTAAAAAGTAGCAGAATCCACTTGTTTGGGGTTTGTTTGCGTTTTTTTTTCAGTTTAAGAGAACAAAAATAATGTTATATCTGGATATTTAGGAATAAAGATCCATGTAATGGTTAGCTACTGATAAAAAGCTGCAAAGGAAGTATTTGGAAAACTCTGTGAAGCCTGAAGAAAGCGCATGCCCCAACTTACATCAAAGGAGTTTGCAAATGCATTTTTCATGACAGGCATGTACCTGAGTTTGAAAAGAGATAGAAACATGYGCTACCAAGTAGTCTGGGAGGACTTCAACTTCTCCTTGTTAACTGGTATCATACAAAGAAGAGAGATGTTCTGGCTGTCAATCCCCTGGACTCTACACAAAGAACTTAATAACTGTATACACACAGTGGATGAAAGACAGTAATTTTATCACAAGCATACTGCTTTTATCCTTAGAATGCTGTCTACTTCTGTGAAAGAATCCAGTAAATGACATGCAACTTACAGAGCATGTTTTTCAGTAACACAGAAATCTACCTTTTGGGTGCATGAAGGACTGGCACTATTTGTCAGCACAACTCGGGTGGAAGTTAGACATTAAAGGACATGGCAGGGGTGAGTGACAGCAGCAGGGAAGTTAGCCGAAGTACAGAACGATGTAAGAAATGGACAGCAAAAAAAGAGAGGCTGCAGACAAGTCTTAGACCCAAATGGTAGGGAACCAACTAGTGCTGAAGCAGGAAGATGGTGTTTCAGAATCAGGCTTCTGCAGATATGCTGGTTTCTTCTCCAGAGGGCTCAATATATTTGCCATTCTCTTTGGTTCTTGTCATCTTAAGGACTTGTGCTAGGCTGGGCACACACACACAGATCATAGGGGAAGGGAGAAGAAACTGTTAACCACAGTATAACAACCTAATACAGTTCACGGCTGCCAGGGACACTGCTGAGCACATCCAAAATACGAAAATCCAAGAAGACGATGTCATAGCGCTCATTAAGTCAGCCTCACACCAATAAATGAAAGCAGTTAAGGATAGTTGAAGATTTACTAACAGTTCTCAATAGCTAACCACTTCATCTGTCAGTCTTCCCCAGGCTGTGATGAACTTACTACACAAGCTAATGATAAGAAGTTGTTTTCTTACAATAATACTTACCATTTTATCTTTCAGGAAGAAGCTGATACAGCTGCTACAGTTTCAAAAGCTCTTTCTGCTGTTGAAGTGCAGAGGCATTACAGCTGAGAGGACAGGGCAAAGAACCAACATCACCTGTACCTTCTCTGCCAGTTAAAGCAGTGCACATGAACTCATTGCTTGACTTAACCAGGGAAAGAAAAGTAGGAAACTCAGACAAGACATCCTTCTAGAGCTCACCAGCAATCCCATATGAGCTGACACATTTCATTCATGTCCAAGAAAAAAAAAAAACCCAGCAGCTAGGTTTATTTTGATTCACCCTCCCCAGCAGTGTGAAAATATTTGATTAAAAAGGAGACCAGTCTACATACAATGAAACAATGCCCAACACAAACACTGTTGAAAGGAAGCTAGAATACTGTCACAAGCCGTGACCATGGGCAAGGCCAATGCTGCATGGCCAAATGTCCTCTAAGCGAAAGTGAATGCATTTGATCCCAAGCAGTTAATCCATAGAAAGTATACAAAATTGTTCATAAGTATGAAAAGAAAAAGATTCTCAAGGACAGCTTTCAGATTATTAGCTATTTTTCAGGACTTCTGCTATATTATTAACCTGAATTTGTGTAAATACATGACAATCAGAGATAGGAAGAGAGATGTAACCCAATGAACTTTCATGTTAGCACCCAGTCCCCTCAGGCTTTTGATACCCAGTAACCTTCCTTACTGCTTTCTCTCCACATGCAGTATCTATGTTTTGACTGTGTTGACATTCAGGGAAGACAAGTTACCTCTTTTGATGAGACCAGTTAACCAAGAACAGGATGTAGAATTTAATAGAGAAAAGAAAAATGAAATCTCCACGGTAGAAATCAAGCAGTTACATAAGACAGGGCTATTTTTATTAATAAGACTCAGAACAGAAAAGCTCAGTACCTCACTAAGGACTAGATATTATATGATCATGTGATACGACATCTTACTCAATTCAGACAAAATTCAAACACAAGAGGTCAAAGAACAATGGCATTATTAAATAGGACTTGACATAGTAAGATCTTAACTCATTAAGTCTCAAGATATTACAGCTTAAATTATGCTTTCAATAAGAACTGAATTGGACCTTGAAAATAAACCATTGCACAAGGAACAGAATAATAACTGAATCCAACTCATTATTATGCAACAGCAGTGAAGATCCAAGCTTCTTTGTAGCAACATATCATCCAAAAGTTTTCCTCCTCTCAGTTTTTCCTTATTACATTAAAAAAACCACCCCAAACTTATGTGCTGCTAACCTTCCTAGAATTTCTTTCTTGTTTTCCTCTTGGGATTTTGTGATGTTTCAGCAAAAAGCCTAGCTCCATATCTTTACAATGTCTAATATTATGGGGGGGGGGGGTGTTAATTACCAAGCAGGATCTTTATAGTTACCAAAATGGCCATTTCACCTACATTGGGCCAATCCACATCAGAGTGGCATGAAAAGAACAATGCAAGATGGTGGAAAGGCAAAAGGGACATGTTTTAAAATCACTGTGAAGCTCAAGTAAAACTACAAGTGCAATTTGAACATTTTATTTCTTGTTCCTGTATGCAAAGATGTCTAGAACACTGATCCAGTGAGGCCTCTGACAAAACTCCCATCCTAATTTGGAAGTTACACTGTTCAGTATAAAGAAAAAAAGTCACTGATTGAAGACAAGAAAAATGAAGGGAAAGGGATGGAGAAAGCAACCTTTAATTCACATAGAGCATGTTCACTCTATTATTCAGGCACTGCAGCTGTTTGTTAATGTCCGTACTGCCAAGACACACAAATTTACTCATATTTTGTGGCCAAGAAATTTAGAAAGCACTAGCCAATAGCTGAGGTACCCAGCTCCCCCCCAGCTCCAGGACATTCCTGCCTACACTCCAAGTAAGTATTTCCAGTTACAGACTGGTTGGGGTTTTTTTTTTTGAGAGAAAAGTATAATACCATTTAATAGTATACATAAGAAGTGTCTTTGCATAGTTATTTCTGAAACGTAATCTAAACATTAACCAACACAGCTTGATGTATTTGGGGACTGTGATAGCAGCTCATTGTTTCCAAAAATGCTACTATGGAAGCCAGAGCATCAGTTTCCTCTAATCCAAGGTGGGACCTTCCTTTAGAGTTTAATAACACAGAATTGAAAATGAACAGATTTTTATCAGACTGTCCCAATAAGAAAATATCATTGTCAGATGGTTTTACAACAGCAACATTCCAGTTTTTCCATGGGTTTCACAGGGTTGGAATTTTTTCCATGTCAAATCACATATAAGCACAAAAGTGATTTCTGAACCGAGTGACAACTCAATGATAGTGAACTCTCCCGAAAGGTCAGATGTATTCATGTAAGTAAAAAAGCGTGTGTATGTGAGAGGGGTTGTTTTAGTGATCCTGAAGACAGGGAGAAAACACGGATGTATGTATATCTGCTAACATTTTCTGCTGGCAATACGAGAAGGTGGCAGCATTAAAAATAGACAGCTGGCATTAACTGAGAGTGCAACCTCAGTCTACGGGAATCATTGACCATGGATGGAGATAGAAAGGTGTGAAATCAAGAATGACAGGCCAAGAAAAAGAAGAAAGCCTTTGACACTATATCCCACAGGATTCTCCTAGAGAAGCTGTCGGCTCATGGCTTAGACGGGTGTACTCTTCGCTGGGTAAAACACTGGCTGGACGGCCGAGCCCAAAGAGTTGTGGTGAATGGAGTTAAATCCAGTTGGAGGCCAGTCACAAGCGGCGTTCCCCTGGGCTCAGTTTTGGGGCTGGTCTTGTTTAATATCTTTATCAATGATCTGGACGAGGGGATGGAGTGCACCCTCAGTAAGTTTGCAGATGACACCAAGCTGGGCAGGAGCATTGATCTGCCTGAGGATAGGAAGGCTCTGCAGAGGGATCTGGACAGGCTGGATCCATGGGCCGAGGCCAATTGCATGAGGTTCAACAAGGCCAAGTGCCGCGTCCTGCACTTCRGTCACAACAACCCCGGGCAACGCTACAGGCTTGGGGAAGAGTGGCTGGAAAGCTGCCCAGCGGAAARGGACCTKGGRGTGCTGGTCGACAGCCRGCTGAACATGAGCCGGCAGTGTGCCCAGGTGGCCAAGAAGGCCAACGGCATCCTGGCCTGTATCAGGAATAGTGTGGCCAGCAGGAGTAGGGAGGTGATCGTGCCCCTGTACTCGGCACTGGTGAGGCCACACCTCGAATACTGTGTTCAGTTTTGGGCCCCTCACTACAAGAAGGACATTGAGGGGCTGGAGCGTGTCCAGAGAAGGGCAACGAAGCTGGTGAAGGGTCTGGAGCACAAGTCTTATGAGGAGCTGCTGAGGGAGCTGGGGTTGTTTAGCCTGGAGAAGAGGAGGCTGAGGGAAGACCTTATCGCTCTCTACAACTACCTGAAAGGAGGTTGTAGCGAGATGGGTGCTGGTCTCTTGTCCTATTGCTAGTTACTTGGGAGAAGAGGAAATGGCCTCAAGTTGCACCAGGGTAGATTTAGATTGGACATCAGGAAAAATTTCTTCACCGAAAGGATTGTCAAGCATTGGAACAGGCTGCCCAGGGAAGTGGTGGAGTCACCAACACTGGAGGCATTCAAAAAACGTGTAGATGTGGCACTTCAGGACATGGTTTAGTGGGCATGGTGGTGTTGGGTTGACTGTTGGACTTGATGATCTTAGAGGTATTTTCCAACGTTAATGATTCTATGATTCTAAGGAAAACTAACTACAATGGCAGTCCATATCCAGAGGTCACATGCACGGAAATCCACAAGAGATCTGTCTGTCCTAACCAACAGCCAAGGACCAAATCAAAACCTTCAAGAAAGGAGACTCCAGACTGCAGCTACGCACACAGCAGAAATATCACAATTTCTCTTTCAAGCAAAACAAGACATATAACCTAAATAACGAAGAAACTGCACAACCCTCCCCTTCTGGAAGATTGCCTTCCCACATGAAAGGGTAAATTGGATGGTCACAGGAAAGCTCTAAATATGCAGACAGTCTCCAATCTTCACATTCTATGTGTGTTCCTTGTATGAGATTTAAATCTGTGTTAAAACTCCAACATTCACAACAATGTCCTGCTCCCCATACCCTTCTTATCTTCATGTCTTCTGAAACAGCAGTTAGAGACTTAAAATTACTAATGCAATTGTCTGCATTGCCAGCAATCATTCCCATTTTACAAAACAAAAAGCAAGACAGAAGAACAGGCGGACTGTGGCCAAAACAGTCTCTCCAACAGTTTACAGTGAGAGTAAGAGAATATTTGAAGAGATATCCACCTGAAGAGAACTGTACCGTTTAAAAAGGGAAAACAAGAAACCTATACTTGTTTGATGTGCACAATGTTCCTCGTAATCTTTCCCCACAAGGAAAAAAAGCACACACAGAGAAAAAAAAATTGCACATATTTGAGATGTATACAATTCACATTTCAACACTTTAAATCATGTTCTTGCTTTGGGTACAGCATTGTTCAATCAGCTACAAACTTGCAGAAACATCAAGCTACTTCAACCAGGAACCAAGCTAGTTAGTTCACTCAAAAACTGAACGCACAAAAAAAAAATAGTGGAAGAAGTATTTTCCTATCATTCAGAAAAAAATGGGGGGAAAAAAAAACAGGAGATGGGAAACAAAACAGGAAATCTGTGAGTCCGAGCTAATTCTTGCTGATACGAAAAATTAGGAAGTAAGATGAACTTAAACAAGTATTGTAAGAATTTTTTTTAAAATGCCCAGTCTTGCATTTTTTAAATCTTCTTCACATGACAAAACAAACTAAAAGCCAAAGGTACTCCAGATACCGAATCCAAGTTTTCAGAAATATCTCTAAATTTGCTTTTGTTCTTGTTTGGTAGACATCATGCTTTCTAGTTCAGATTATATACAAGTCACCTAGAACACTATACACGTAAATGAAGGTTTTTAAGCAACGAAGAGTTTTAATTGGTCAACACAGTATTTTTGAAAACCACATACGCAAAATTGTAACCCACTCAGAAATTATGTTGAAAATTAATTCTCTAAGATGGGGTGTTCAAGAGAATGTCAGAAGACAAATTCTACTTCAAGAACACAGTTTTGCTCAGTTCACCTTTTGCAATACCTTTGATATGTCCTTACTACAGTGAATGAATAGGGGAACACCAAACACATTGAATTCTTCTCATGGCACACAATAAAATGCTTTCAAGTTAACCTGAAACTGAAGCGTAGTGAAAAACAGCTCAACAAAAACAAACAGGCCAACATTTTTGAGAGAGCTGATGCTGCAATCAGGTGACAAGAAACCAAAAAACCCAGCAAACCAAAACCATAAATAACCATAAACCAAGGCTGCTTCCATTCAGACCAAAGAATAAATGTAAGACAATTGTCATGTCAACAGGATCCTTATTTAAGCACAATGCTTTAATTTTTTGTATAGATCCAAAGAAGCTAATTTGGCTTTGAGTGGTCTGACTTCATACATATCCTACGTTCTTGGAAAAAGCTCTCTTGCAACATTACCATAAAGCAATGATGCACATATCTATTACAGAAGTTACTTCTCTCTGCTCACTCAAGCATCAATGTCATTTCCAGAAAAATCTTACTGTTCTTTTGCAGAACAGGCACTGAAATAACCTCCGTGAGAACATACAGAGTGATTAGCAGTTTCTAACTACTGGAAAGTGCAAGAATTTTCATGTAGAAGCTGAAAAGGCTCATGTTCTGCTAATACTTGTAGCTGGTCTCAAAACATTATTGCTCATGTGCGCCATAGAGTTATACATAAGTTGAGAGGTAACCACTTGCTTTTCTGTTATCCATGCCTCCTAGTCAAATACCAGTTCTGGACTGTTTTCCTCCTTATTAATTTCTCTCGTAGCAAATTTCTCTTTTCTACAGAAAGAGAATTGGGGCTAGGGGTAGCTGTCAATGCAGACAGGAAGTGTTCAGGCTGAATTATACAGCAGCAAAAGCTATACAACACTTGCATATGAGAAAGGTGGTGCCTCATTTCTTCTACAGATCCACAAGTCTAAAGACAATTCCATATGTATGCTATTGCCAGTGCAGAGAATATTCTTTAATAAATTCCTCTTCTATGCCTCTATCATTTCTCCTTACGATATCTTGTGAAGGCATGTACCTTCGCACAGCTTAGGGAAAAAATATCTAATGTATCTGCCTACTTACTTATTTTGTATACCTCATGAGCCATCTCTATGCACTTCCCATCCCAACACAAAGTTGCAGTAATTGACAAGGCAACCATCAATCTGAATGAAGATTCCCCTACTAATCATAACAAGGAACATCTGCAGGAAGCACAATATACCTCGCAAGCAGTAAGTGCAGGCCCTTGAGCTCTAAGACCAAAACAATTCAATGTAGGCAAAGCAGAGATTGAAGACAAAAAAAAATAGAGGGTTTGCAAACCTCAGAGTTCTATCAATTTCCTGATAAAAATCCTAAGATAAAGTTAAAAATCCTAAGATAACTCTACCTGAGAAAGCCTGCCAAACAAGAAGTTACAATAAAGCTACACCCAGCTTCAGAAATAAGCCATTTTGATTCTGAGGCAGTTCTCCTCGGGGTGAGAGAGACCAATCCTTTCTCTGTGTCCAAAGAGGGAAACATATTTTACTAATGGAAGTCTCAGTTGTACCACAGAATCTGCAGAACAGTCCATGCCAATGATGTCTTGGCACTTTGTGGAAGCTATAAACAGACAGTGACCAAATTCTCTATGGGAATCTATCTCCTCCACTGGATTAAAGGTTTGTTTATCAGTCTTTACAGTGCTGACTCATGTGCATCTGAAACCAATCCAAAAGAAATGCAGAAAATTATGACAGTTAACACCAATACAGATATTCTCTCATTTACATCACACTTCTCTCAATTCAAAGCACTTGCTGTATTTAAAAGATCCAAAAGTTTACAATAAACGGAGGTTTACCCACATAGTTTTCTATCTTGTGGACATCATCATCATGAAACAAAATGACAAGGAACAATTGGGAAGCCTCCAAGATGTTGGAATGAATTGTGAAAGCACAGAGGAGACTATGAAAGAACAAGTGTACATTCTTTTGGAAATCTGTGACTTATTTAGATCAACAGCTACTGAAGGAAGGTATCAAGCTAGCGCTGGGAAAGATTCCGACAATTTTGGAGATGTCTAACATAACTTCAGTGACTGAACTAAGGAAGCAGCTAGAGTTACTGAACTATCAGGGGACATTTCTGCCAAATTTATCCTGTCTCTTACATCTCCTGCAAAATCTATCAGGGCACAGGACGCCCCTGCGTGCCAGGATGAAACTGAAGCTGTCCTTAGATGAGTCCAGTTGAACAACATTGCTGCGATTAGATACCACTGAATAGTTAATAGTATTTAATAAGCTTAAAATACCTTAGAAGCTTTTCCTTCCAAAATGTCGTGGCTTAACCCTAGCCAGCAGTTAAACACCACACAGCTGCTTGCTCACCCCCCCACACACTCCAGTAGAACGAGGGAGAGAATTGGAAGGGCAAAAGTGGGAAAACTCATGGGTTGAGATAAAAACAGTCTAATAATTGAAATAAAACAAAGTAAACCAGTAGCAATAATAATAATAACAACAACAATAATAGAATATACAAAGCAGGCGATGCACAATGCAACTGCTCACCACCTGGCGCCCAATGCCCAGCCCGTCCCAGAGCTGCAACTCCCCATTCCTGGATCACATCTCCTAGTTTATATACTGAGCATGATGTCACATGGTATGGAATATCCGTTGGCCAATTGGGTTAGCTGTCCTGGCTATGCTCCATCCCAGCTTCTCATGCACCCTGCAGAGCACGGGAAGCAGAAAAGTCCTTGACCAGTGTAAGCAACAACTAAAGCATCAATGTGCCATCAACATTCCTCTCATACCAAAACCAAAGCACAGCACCACACCAGCTACTGGAAAGAAAATTAACTTTATCTCAGCTGAAACCAGGACACAAAAAACAACCAACCAAACAAAAACCCCTCACAATGTAACAAGCCATACCAAACATCAGAAACCTCCTTCAAGAGGAATACAAACTCCCTTTCGATGTATCTCTTTTTCATTCTCTGTCAGGTCACACCTCTCCAGCTTTTGAATACAATCTGCTAAACATATGCTGCCCTCTTGACTTTTGCTTTGTACAAAGGGCACTTTGTTTCATTTCCAAACAGTAATTATTACATTCTTACATTAGCAATATCTAGCAGCTCTTAGTTACTTACATTCAGAAAATAAAGCTTCACATCATTTTTTCCTAAATTACTCCCAGCTCTGAAGCTGACGTTTCCTTCAAAGCCACTGATTTTACCAGCTGAAGCAAGAAAGTCAAATATTGCTCCAAACTGTCATTTGCTGACAATATGGTATTTTGGTGCAAGACGGATATTCAATGTAGAAATATCCATTCCCCCAGTGTTTGGTACAGGAGGGTAAGTCTTCTAAATTGTGGCCAGTTAATGGTGCAATTAGTATTAGAATTCTGTGCTCTTACTCCAGTGCATATGTCAGAAGACTGTCTTATCTACCAGATTCTTATATACCCATTTATTTGCGATATAAAATCTTCTGAATGAGGACCAGTGATGAATTTCCATGGGAGTTAATTCAACATCTGGTCTCTCAGACTCCACTAGCACTGCCTGTAGGGTAGATTGCTGTTCATAGGCAAGTCAAGTATATTCCCATAGCCTATAAACTGACTTTTGTAGGAAAACAGGATGACATAAAAACAGTAGATTAAGACAACGCCATGTACATATACACTGTTAAGCTCTATGTACTGCACAGCATATACCAGCCTGTGCAGGTCTACTGTGGAAACCCCCCATAACAAGCAACAGACAAATATCTTTGCAGGGTTACATGCCGGTCATTTTTATCACAAAACCTCTATATTAGGTGTGTTTATACAAGCAGTTAATTTAAAACTAGCTTAAGTACTTGATGCGTGTATTTATAGTGGAGTTAACTTCTCACAGTAAGGATAGGAAAACTAGGAGGAGCTCAACAGCAACTGGTTCAGGCCAATGCTCTGCTTCAATTAATAAATAAAGTCTGACAGGGTAGAACATAACCAAAGCAAGCTTTATGCACTGCTAAACACCTTATCCTACACAGGTCAACAAGCCCTGTGAGACCACAGCTACAAAAACTAATATGTCTTTGTGCATTTCTACCCTGCAGTAGAGATAGGGTGTCCACCCCTTTAGAGGTATTAGAAGTCAAATCCTCTCACTCTTCAAAGCTCCAAAAAGCCTCACAGATTTTCAAGTGGAGCTCAATGAAGATTACAAGCAGAAATGTTGGCCAGAATTCTTCTGAGTATGTGCAAATCAGGCACACTTTATGTGCTTAATTTTCTTAACAGCATATGACAATTAACTCAACAATGCTGTTGAGAGATACTGTAACTCCTTTAAAAATCACCACATATGTTGGAGAAGCTGTGCTGTTCAGCAAGTTACTTCTTCCAAGATTAAGAGATTACACTTGCAGCAAGCACATATAGGAATCTAATCAACGCTTGGCATAGGTTATTTGGATAACTGTCTCCAGAAAGTGCATCTTGTCATCTTCTTTATCTCAAGGCTTTGACAAATGGAGTTGAAAGACTTCCAACAAGTGCAAATGTCATGGTAGATAACATCATCAGTGTTCCTAACATTAAAGAAATCCAGTTCTCTATGGGTAGTCCTTAAGTCTGATAGCTCTTATGTACCTTTACTATTTACCTCAGGTGACTGTCACTTCACTGTCCATCTGGACTATGCCTTTCACAGATTAGTACTTAAAGACAGAGAACTAGAATTTAAGGAAGCCAATGACTGGGTGACACAGTGTAGCATCTAAGAGGGGAATAAAAGGAACAATCTCCCAAGCACGCATGAGATACTGTAGTGTTGGTCACAGAACACAGGACTAAATCAGAAAAGGAATTATTAAATACAGTCAAGCTGTTCAAAATGGCCAGTGTTGATTGAAGTTGCAGTCAGATGGATTTGCAGGTCAAACTCAAAACCAGACTGTTAAATCAGCAAGCAGAGTTCATCTTATCAGTACAGCAGGAGGAAAACCAAACAGCTTCTTTAATTGACTGCTCAGTATCCTTTCTATAGCTTTCTTCATCTGGCTATAGGAGACCCAATAGGCCACAGTCTGTTGTCTTGACAAAAAAGAAGATCAAGCTAGTTCTGTGCATTTTAGTTAACAGCTTTCCCAGCTATGCCATTGTCAAGGTTTAACCCCAGCCAGCAACTAAACACCACGCAGCCACTCGCTTGCTCACCACCCCACCTCCAGTAGGATGGGGGAGAGAATCGTGAGGGCACAAGTAGGAAAACTCATGGGTTGAGATAAAAACAGTTTAATAATTGAAATAAAACAAAGGAAAACAGTAGCAATTATAATAATAATAACAACAACAATAATAGAATATACAAAGCAGGCAATGCACAACGCAACTGCTCACCACCCGCCTACTGACGCCCTGCGTGTCCCAAACCGCGAGAGCCCCCCTTTCCCAGACTATGCCTCCTAACTATATACTGAGCACGATGTCACATGGTATGGAATACCCATTGGCCAGCTGGGTCAGCCGCCCCAGCTATGCTCCCCCCACCCCAGCTTCCCATGCACCTGGCAGAGCATGGGAAGCCGAAAAGTCCCTGGTGCAAGTGCCACTCGGCAACAACCAAAACATCAATGGGCCATCAACATCCTTCTCATACCAAACCCAAAACACAGCACTCCCCAGCTACCAGAAAGAAAGTTAACTATGTCCCAGCCGGAACCAGGACAGCCATACACTTCAGCATAAGGTAAAGCTCTCCCATTACTCTCATCTGAGGTGAAATGATGAAAGAAAAACGTGTCTGGAAGAGGAAACCAGTTCCAGCTTTTCTGTAAAAGTAAGGAAATAATTTTTATTTATTTTTACTATAAAAGCTTAGAAAACCAATCATGCTATTTGAGTTAATAAAGGATGAGCTGCTGGAACACATGGCAAATGTATTGGTCCTCTCAAGGAATTACTAAACTGAATACTCTTCACTGTTCATTTTAAACCAGTACCAGGACTTACTGGGAGCAAAAAACGTTTAATTAGATTATAGTCATTACTTTCAGATTTGCATTCACACCACTCATTATCTTTAATTATTAGCATAAAAAATGTCCTAAACTCAAATCACAAGACAGTTCACCACCATTTTCATCCAACACCTATTTCCAATACAATGCTTGAAAAGTATCAAAATTCTTTATTTTTGGATATACACAAGAATATCACCTAACAGAGCGGCTATCAGCTACCATATGGGGGTATACATTTTCTTTCATCATAGCTACCTTTCAGTACCTTCTCCTACTGTTTTCTTATATTTGAAACCTCTCACAACTTACAAAGCACTTCATATAAAAAATGTAGGACCCTATAAATGCCTTTTTCTTCCTTTTTCTATCTATAGGCTATTTTAAGAATACCAACTCAGCTGCTCATTTCTTTTGGAAAACAAAACAAAACAAAACAAAACACCAAAAAAACCCACTTAAAACCTTCTCCCTAGACACCTTCTTGTAGAGCTGTAAACACTAATCAATGCATACTGCTCAGAAACCTGCAAAACCTTCCATTGACACCATGCCAAATGAGAATACTATGACACAAGCTATTTTACCCACAAGAGCACAATGATCTCCACTTGGATTACAAGTGCCCCAGGCATCCGTTCCCATACCGCATCCATCACAGGAAGAAAATGTAAATAGGTAGTAACCTTTCTTCCAAATTTAAGCTGTTTCAAATTGAGACACAGGAAGACTGAGCATAAGGAGTATCAAAATAGRGTTCATTATGTTCCCCTAGTGCCACAAACTAGCTTGGCATGCAGCAGTAGTAGCTGCTACACACAGGGAAGTGATTGGACAGGATGGTAAACAGTGCAGTCACCATTTTTCATCTATCCCATGCCACTGAACGTCATTCTTGCAGAAGTGAACACACAACACCTTTTTGTGAAAAACAGACTGCACATGATCAGTAAGCTGCCTACCCTTTCCTCTATGATCCACTCATCAGTAGCCTCTTGTATTACTCCCACACTGCTCTGGGTCAGATAAACTCTCCATTCTCAGCACTGTCAGTTCCATTCAGAAGCTTAACAAACACCACCCCACACTGAATAACAAACACATCGAATATCATGCAGCAGATAAATCCAGGGTTAATTGGCACTGCACTGGAAATTATACAGAGTATATCTGGAGACCTTGTATAACTGAGTTAGATTCCAAACAATAAGCATAGACCTATCTTGTTTTCTCATACTGATTTTTTCAGTTGTGGTGTAATGAATTACTATCATCTTACAATATCACTGCATATCTGTTGTTAGCTGAAAGAAAAACAACTTATCCTTGTACACACTTTTATGATGATATAAAAGCTATCAGTTGCATCTTTTACATAGCATAAAAAAATACAGCCACTGACAGCACAACAACTGCTCCTCTCATTAGCTTACTTTCTTTTTTTAAACAATATTTGCAACTCAAGGGCATAGAATAAAGACCCAGGACATCTGGGCAATGAAGCAAGTGCTGTCATGTGTCATAAGAATCACAGCCTGGTGCCAAAGATCACCACTGTTCTGCAGCTGCTGGTGCCCATGATCATAAATGGCACCAAGTGGTACAATGCTCTGCTGTACCAGCAGAGACAAAGAGATGAACAGGTCCACAGCACTAAATTCTTCTCGCCAGATGATGGTGGCTTATCCTTTTCTTTAGAGTCTTGTACATTTATGTCTGCTGAAGGAGCACTCCAGAAAGCTTTTTGCTTTTCTAAGCATCGTATGAAGCTTGTGCCACAATCACGAAAATAGGGTAACTATCTTCATGACTAAAAGATGCCCCACACTTCCAGGACTCTTCCTTCCAGAACAAAGTTGAGGCAAAGAAGGAGGAAGACAATTCAGTGCTGCTAAGGTCATGTTTGTTCTTCATTTTCTGTCAGCACTCATTACCATCCTTTTTATGGAGCACGCCATTTAAAACACCAAGCTAATGCCCAGCAAGCTGGAGCATTCACCTGGCACAATGCGACAGGCTGGACAACCAGATCAGCGCAGCACCACACAGTGGTAGCTGCATTGCTTCCACTTCTGCAGCTAGCACAGTCCCTGGCAAGCTCTCGTTAGCTGTGCGCCATGTGGCTTTGCACGGAACATGGCACTGTCGACAAAATGGATCTCCAGAACCAATTACTGGGAAGTAAATGTGGCAAGAAAAGCTACTGGACTTCAGGAACATCATACATTCAAAACAGACGTGAAGTGCAATTGTTTTTACAATAAACTCCTGTCTCCACTGAAACAACTTCCCTGCAGATATTTTCCACTGCTTGCCATCACTGACAAAGATTCAGGTTTGATTTAAAGCTGTTCCACAGCTTCAGCAGAAACTTACTGGCTTGATGCAAAAAACTGCAGTAAGGTTTCTGGGGTTTTTTGTTGCCTGAATTCCGAATGTCCAGATAGTACAGAAACATTCCCTCCCTGCCTTAGGTATTGTGTCTTTTCAGTAACCAGCGGATCAAATGATGTACTGGGGGCAAACATTACCAAACAAAAGGGAAGACTGCGAGCATTACTCCCCCCCAAGCCTTATTATTTTTTTTTTTTTTTCAAAAGCAATCATCTTTTCTCAACTCACATGCTAAATTAAATCAATGGTATTAACACTCTATTGGGAGAGCTGCAAAAATTGGTGCTGGCTATTCAGCATACAATGCTGCTCTTCAAAATAACCAGTAACTCAGTAACAGTGCTTCTGTATAGAAAAGCAGCAGTGTGCTGGGAGAGCTTGCACTGCCGAAAATGCTAGTGATGGGCAGTAGGTAAGGTGCTAATACTACTCCTTACCAGGAAGGTACACATTTTAGCCATGGTCTTCCTGGCTACACTCTGTCAACTGTAGTCATCCTTCCCTCAATTCCTCACTGAAACTGAATGGCTTTCTGTATTTGCTCCTTCAACCATAAAACTTTAGTATCTAATAGCATTTCTTCCTAGAAAAGGTTGCTAGAGAGATTTGTTTACGTCATTAAAATGTCCTGGGAGCCTTCAGAATCAGCACCAACACTAGCAATCTTAGCAAGGTTTTTTAAATTATTTATTTGCTGGTAACATCCAAAACCTTTGTGGTCTACCCGGACTTCAGCAAAGCCTTTGACACTGTCTCCCACAGCATTCTCCTGGAGAAGCTGGC
>JASVER010000127.1:2104318-2168122 GCA_030449065.1 Oceanodroma leucorhoa | reverse complement strand
TAGGAAAAATTTCTTCACTGAAAGGGTAGTCAGGCATTGGAACAGGCTGCCCAGGGAAGTGGTGGAGTCACCATCCCTGGAGGTGTTCAAAAAACGTGTGGATGAGGTGCTTCGGGACATGGTTTAGTGGGCATGGGTACTGGGTTGATGGTTGGACTCGATGATCTTAGAGGTCTTTTCCAACCTTAATGATTCTATGATTCTATGATTCTAAGAACGAGAACCTAAAACTGACTATGAAATGGGAAAAAAAAATCTCAAAGGGAAAGTTCTTCCTTTTTTGGGGATTATACCAGGACTCCATACCAAAATGATTAAAAAAAAAAAAAAAATCATGGGAATACAGGCATATGCGTTAAAAAAACCTGCAGAAAGTCAGGACAGAGATCAAGCTTCAAAGAAAAATTTGGATTTCATTCATGTTTCTTCAGTTTAGCGTGCACACAGACACACACACACACAAAAGAAAACAACAAGCAACTCCACTTCAATAGAGCCAGAAAGTAGTAAGTAACACCATTTTAATTAATCAGGGTGATGACTTTCAAAGGAGTGGTTTCCAGTAACACCACTTGGGTGTTTTAACTCTAAATATAGCACCTAAAACTTCTCACCAACTAGTAGTGCGGCTACAGCTAGACCAAAATACATTAAGAAGGTGCCTTGTATGTGACATCACTTCCAGGAACAATTTCAAATTAGTAAGTTAAACCTGCCTGGCCCTGATGTAACTCCATCAAGATAAGATGATGTAGTGCCCAGCCTCAAGGGGCAGATCTGGTGTTGCACACTTTGCATTTGCAAGTGACTCTTTCTTTTCCTCCTCTGTAACATTAGCCCCAGACTCCAGCTCCCAAGCATTTCAAGACTCCAAGCAACTACAAATCATGGGRTCTAGTAGCCTGATTAACGTGGCCTTCCACAAAGTTGAAAACAATGTGCCAACACTTGTCTGAGGAAGAGTTTTACATTCCTATTGGTGGTGAAGATGAAAGAGAATAGGGAAGATAGTACAGACTCACTTTTTTTTTTAAGCTGGGGCGTTGGTGAATCATTCTTCAACTTAATGTTACAACCAGCCTTTACCTAGACTTGTTCCGATTCAGTTGTAAAATAGTCCTCTTAAACTTCTAGATAATGGGAAGAACATAAGAACTGGGACCTCTCAAGTCAACCCATTCGGATTTACTTACAGAAACCTCTCATGTTGTCCTTCACCTCCCTTGCTAGTCTTAACTCCAGATGATTTTGGGCTTTCTTCACTCTGTTCCTTCACGCATGGGCTATATTCCTTCCACATAGCCTCTCCCTGCTTCCACCTCCTGTGTACTTCCTTTTTGTGTTTGAGCTCAGTCAGAAGCTCCACATTCATCCATGCTGGCCTGTTGCCATGCTCGCTCAACTTCCTGCACATGGGAATGGACCGTTCTTGTGCTCTGAGGAAGCTGTCTTGAAGATCAACGAGCTCTCCTGAGCCCCTCTGCCCTACAGGGCAGTTTCCTGTGGGAAACTGAAAAGGCCCAGATCTGTCCTTCTGAAGTCCAGGTTTGTAATTCTGTTGTTCATCTTGCTCATTCCTCTCAGGATCTTTAACTTTACAGTCACCGGCTTGCTGCAGCCAAGGCTGTCTCAGCTCTTACATCCTAATCATCTTCTACTTCAATCCATGGAATGCGAGAGACAAAGTCTACATTGATGTTTAACAGTCTAGAAAATACTTGCTTGTTAATCAGTTAAATGAGGTAATTTTCTAACTAACAGATATAACATAGCTGCTTTTATAAATGAAAAACAGGCAATTTTAAATAATGGTGCAATATGATGAAATTAGGCTGGCTTGGGCAGGAGGGGAGGAGGGGTGGAAGGCAAAAAACCCTCCAAAAACCCACAAGACAAGATATCATACCAGAGCCCTACTTCTACTCTAAACCAGTAGAAGTCCTTGTAGTCCACAAGCGGCATATGCCACAAAGTGTAGCAAATACCAAGCAAGCTGCTGTGCAGTACTGTGTATGATATCATGCAGCATTCCGTATCAGCTGGTAAATGAATCACCCACCACCATATCTATAGGTTTTCATGTGACGTCTAGTCACACAAAAAGGTGTTTTTAAAATCATAATCAGCATACACCATTGGGGTACACAACTTCTCCATTTTGCATCCACAAAACAAGCCTGCATAACAGCAAGTGAATCTAAATCCATCTTTCTTCTCATAAGTGATCACTGTTTTACTTTTAGAATTTATGCCTCTTGGCAGAAGGGGGAGAAGAGGTGCTTTGTTTTTTAAAATAAAAAGCCTTCAAGGATAAAGTGCAAAAGGCAACATTACATTTGGCTTCTTGGACAAGAAAGGAAATTGGATTAATTTCAATTAAAATAAAGTATAGATGATATGGTAAAGAACACTTTCTGTAACTTACCCACATTTCTATCTATAACTGCACTACTTCACAATTTGCCTGGGAGAGATTTATTAGCTTATGGTCTGCATACCATTCTATATCCACTTAAAACTTATTTCCTGATGCAGACATATTAAAGTACACAAGTTAACTGTTATGCCTACTTCATGCATACAGTAGGATTAAACAAATCAGATTCTGTCACTATTAAAAGACTCTCTCCAGTAGGGAAGTAAAACACAATTTACAACTACTATGTGCTTCCTTTATATATAAAGACCACTTCACATCTATTTACGTATTTAAAAAAATTAAGAGAGGCTTCACTAAAATCTCTGTTAAATACAAATTACTTCAGAGAAACCTCATGGGGAGATATTTGTTTTGAATGAGTGCAGGTGTCAAAGTACTACTCCTTTCAAACATATTAAGAAAGCAACAAGTATCATAATTGTTCAATACAAAGAAAAGACAACAATTATGTTACAGTTGACAAATGGGGAAAGCATGTACTCATTCTTGCCAAGAGTCATCTTGCCAGCTGCTTAGAGCAAAGATTATCCATTTTAATTTTTCCACAGTCTTGCAGCAATGGTGAACTACTGCTGCTGAATTAAGACCCAGCTGGTCTCAGGTGGAAGCACTCCTGTAGAGACCTGACCGATCCAGGCTGTGGGAACTAGGCTAAACAGCTGACTGTGTGAGATGTACTAAGGATAGAGTATGGGTGGGACTGCTCAGAAGTCAGGACACAATAAAGTGTGTTGTGAAAATTCTCCATGGGAACAAAACCTTCCTTTCTCAAAAAGATGGAGGAGAGTTTTCTGGCCTTTAGAACACATGGCTTCCTCAGCAACAAGAAAACATGTCAAAGCAACATAAGAAACTATTAATGGAATTTGAGAGGACAATTATGCTTTCATTTATCTTTTACCAAAAATATTTTAGAGGGCGGGGAGTAAGGTACATTTACAAAGCTTCTGTAGATTAACTAGTCTTCAATAACAATCCAGTATAGAACCACAAAAATTTGTTTAAAATTTAACACATAGTAACATCAAAACAAACAAATGTTTCCATGGAGACAACTACCTAAATAAATGCTYACAATGGATCCAAGGCATGACGTCACCCAGGCCTGCCTGCAACCATAGTAACATGCCAGTGTAAACAGAAATATTTTTATTTTTCTATCTAATAATGTCATATAATTAGCAGTTTTATGGCAGTGTTTAAACCATATTCTTGCAGTGCTGAGTGGTAACACTTCTAAAATAAGAGCAGAGGTATTTATATCAGGGCTATTGCTATTACCATATTAACTACATACAACAAGTGGAGTATGTGTATGGCATAGCTACCATATCAAATTTCCCAGAGCAGTTGTTGACCCCAATAAACAAAGAAATTTAAGTTCCTAAGGCAATATGCCAGAATGCTGGTCAGAGATCAGTAACATCTATTCTTCTTGGGTATTCTGCTTTCCTTAATACAAAAACCGTGAAGTTCTGAGACTGTTGTGTCTCACTGTCTTGCTGGATTAAGAAGAAGAATGCAGCCATATGCTGCTTTTCATATCAAATGCAGAACACTTCTGTGCCCTTCTCCTGTGTCTCTAATGAGCTTGCTTTCTCCAAGGCAACAAGATTCACTAAACCCATATTTGCACTCTGCAAGCACAAGACAAGACACATAGCCTACAAATTTCTGCAATTCTGGAAGAGTAGCATAAAGGAAACAGTCAGTTAACGAGGAAAATTTCCAAGGACGGCAATTGTTTCATCTACTGAAAAGATATCCATGGAATTCCCATCCTCATGAAAACTATCCATTTTCAAATGCTATTGCATGTCTGCAACTTGTATGTCTCCAAATCCAGTAGACCCAGATTGCATTATCACTCTTMATTTGCGAAATATAAAAGAAAGATGTCTATATAAGGTTCAGATAGTATGTGAAAAATGAATGCTTGGAATGATCTAATATTACTAAGATATTTATACTAAAACCCTACAGTTTAGCAGAAGCCTGAGCTACAGGGAAATTGAAGTTATCATCATTACAAAAATGGTGAAATCCTATTTTTGGTCCTGTCATGAAAAATTCACATAGAGTAATTTATGAAAACTTTCCTTCTCATAGAATATGATTGTGACTTATCCTTGTCTTCAAGTATGGCAGTGAATTTAGGGACCAGTTAAAAAAATTATTCCTAGAAAGTATTTTCAGGCTTCTTTTTTTTTTAACAATGATATGAGCAGGTTTTTCAGAGAAGGGGTTGCTTCGTTTTTGCCATTTAAAGAGAAAAGGCTATCCTGATACCAATTAGCAAAAGAGATTTTTACGTAACTTTAAGCAAGGAGCTAGCTTTGAAATGAAAATTTACCCTGCACCCATAGTGTTACTGTTGTATGCAGTGCAATGAACATATGAAGAAAAGAGTCCAACATCTCAAGTTTTGACTATGAAACTACAAAATACAGTAAGGAAAGCTTACTACATAATTGCATTTACAGTTATGTACACTTTTGTTGTTTTGCTGCATTTTCAATAGATTTCATCCCATAACATATTTTAAAATTTTGTAATTCACTCTTCACAATTTCTTTTGCTTTTCCACGTGCAACATGCATAGAAAGATAATGATATCATATGACATGTTTTTATTGTATGGTTTTATAACCTAAAAAAAAAAAAATAATTTACTTTTCTACTTGCTATAGAAACAGCAGTCTACCCCAACTGTATCAATGCAATCCAGGTATTTGGCATAAATGTAGGTGGTTTTCCTCTGATCTCTAGCGATGCAACTTATAAATATTCATACATGTGGCTACTCTCACAAGTGGGCTTTGGCTTTTCATTTCAAGTAATTCCATTGCAAATTTCATTGCTGCCTAATTTCTTGTATTTCTGAGCTGACAATAGAAAGTTTTAAAAATAGAAAAGCAAAAAAAAAAAACAACGGCAGAAAAAGACATCTATTAAATAAATTTTTAACACACAATAGAAAGTTTTAAAAATAGAAAAGCAAAAAAAAAAACAACGGCAGAAAAAGACATCTATTAAATAAATTTTTAACACACGACAACTTACATTACAGTCCACCAAATTGGAAGGATTTGTGATTCCCTTAAGAACCTACAAATTACTGTTAAACAAAAATACTTGGCGGGGAGGGGGAAAAGATCACCCAATTTACATCTTTTCTTACCAAACCAAACAGTGCAATTCTAGCAATTCTTCTTTCATGTCTACCACTGTGCATTCTTTGCATTAGACCATTCCTCCTTCTTATCCTAAAGTACATACAAATGTTGTGCTTATATGAAGAATGTCAGTGGACTTTTTATGCAAGATAAATAGACAAATTACACTTCAGTCTGACCTGACATCCTCATGCAGAAGGAAAACAGCATTCTACATTTATTTTCTTATTTGTAACAAAGGTACATCAGAATTTCCTCAACCTTAAACTTAACTTTAAATGAACTAATCTCTGAAAGACAGACACATAGTCCCAGCTTTGAAGAAGTATCATGGACTATTCAAAACTTTCAGAAGTTTTGTTCACCTGGTTTGGCGGAGGTGGGGAGGGGGGTGTTGAGTCTACAAAAATGTTCATTACTTCTCAGGATTGAACTGATAAAATCTCTTCTGCAGCAGAGAAAGCTACCAATCAGAGAATGAAACACTATCTTTCAGTAGCTCTTAGGTAAACATATCTGTTACTAATTTCCCTGTTACTTTACCCTGACTATCAGCAATGCATAGTTCCTACCTATTTTGCCAGTATGTGTAGCAGAACAATAAATGAAGCCTGGAAAAGTTAGCAAGATGAGAATTATGGGCTTTATACATAGACATAGTAATTCATAAATCCAAAGAACAATTCCACTAGATTAATTATTTTCTAGCGTTTGAACAACATGTGCCATTGTCATAAACTATAAGTGTAGCTGGCTAGAAAACAATCCCTGCTAAACACAGTGGCTTCCCAGTAACAGACCCAACAGAAAACCTGTTTGGAAGTTCTACCACAATGCTAGATGGCAATTGTAGTTGGGTATGACAAACATCTCTTCTTATCTTTGGGTGTGTTCCCTGGCCAGACTACAATTGCCAAGATCCACCAACCCCATCTCACTGAACCACTATGGCTCAGTGTATGAATCCCAGGCCAAAGTCCATCCTGGGAGATGCAGTCTAGCTGAAGAACCTAATAACAACAGTGAAGTACAGAGCCTTCTGATACCCATAAGCATAACTCTTATTGAGGCATGGAAGCAGTACTCTGCACTTTCTGGGGCACTGGAGACTTTTTTATAGTGTTTAATGTTTTTCATTCAACACAGATAGGGAAAAACTTGGGTTGTCAAAAAACCTTAGTGCTCTGCTAGGAAATAGCTGCTTGTAAAATGGAAATGAGTAAGAGTTCATTTTGTGATTATGCCTGTTTTGATGCATCACCAATCTATCATTATCCTTTAGTTTAGGGTTAAATGTGAAGCAAAAGAGAAAGCAAGGAAAAGCAGTTGTCTGAACAGGCTCAAGAAACCCTGTATACTCAGCCTATGCATAAGCCTCCTAAGTTACAGCATATTACTAACACTTGAGTAATCACAGCCATTAAATCTTCCCCTTGTTAAAACTTAAAATACTATATGGGAAATAAATGTGATCTAGACTAAAAAGAATTGCTGACATATGCTCTCAAGAATAAAAATGTAAAAAAAAACAAAACACCGCAACACTTAAGAAAATATGGAAGTATACTTACCAAAAGCATGCACATTCCTAATAAAGATAGCAAGTCTCAGCTATTGTAAATTTCCCCATCTGCCATTTAAGCAATATTAATTTAAAAATAAAATAATTTTAAAAGAGAATATATAAAATACTTGTTATATGTACACCTACAGGTGACAAATGCAAGTAATTAATAAACAATTAAGATAAAAATGCAGCAGTCACAGGAGAAAGGTCTGAGAAACTGCTGAACAGGCACCTCCCCAGAGAGGCAGAGACAAGAACCCCCCCCCGAGCTGAGCTGGGACTGCTGAACAACCACAAGGATACCCCCCTTGATCCTCAGGTCCCCACCACCTCACAACTCATTCCTGCAGAACAGGAGTGGATTCCTGCTACCCCAGCACGCAGCAAAACTGACACTTCTTTATTTCTGCTAATGTTGCACAATTGTTTATGCCATATCCTAAGTGTCCTACCACTAACTTGCCCAGACACTAACTTGCCCAGACACTGGACATGAGAAAGTAGCACTAAGATTTATTATTGCCTGTGATGATAGATACAGAGAAATTTTTGAAGTCTATGAAAGCCAAAGCAAATCTGAAAATAAATGCCAACATTGTCTGTCATAGATCAAGAAAGAAACAAACAACCCTACAGCCTAAACATCCTAAATGGCAAATAAATGTTCCTACAAGCTACAAGTAGTTAGGGGGACCTTCCTTAAAGCGTGTCCCTCAACACAACGAGGTGAGACAATTTAAACAGTTACTGTGGTATTAAAAAGCAGAAAAGACAAGGCTATCAGATCAGATAGCAGGGGGAGGAGGAAGGTGAAAATGATCCAATTCTACACATAAAGTGAGAACAAAAAAATTATTTGGGGCTTCATACAGAATGTACCGGAACAGTTGAATGTCTTCCCTTGGATTTGATGAGTTTCTGGATGAAGCCTGCCTAGGTTTTCAATTTGGGGAGAAAGTTTCACTAAAGCTCCAGTCTGCTCAAAAGAATAAGCTAGGACCACTGAGATAATCCTAACCACTTAACCACAGCCACGGGTCTGCACCACAAATTCACCATCAGTTTGGCGTGGCAACACCCTGAGTAGGTGTTGCGCTGGACATCATGACTGTTGTTAGAATAATGGCTTTTAGTACATATCCCACCTTAGCCTCAGTCCTCYGAGGCTGAGTTTTGGCAAGATGTAAAACTACATCCTGACTCCATTCAGATATCCTTCAGAAACATTCACATCATTCACTGCAGTCAAAAAATATACGTTTCTTGGAATAGTCTGCATTTGTCCTGACTACATCATACCTCTGTACAACATAACACCTGTGACACTGAAGTCAGTTTAAGATAGCAGGACAGAAGCTGAAAGCTGTATCTTCAGACAAAGCAACACAGTTTCATAAAGGAACATGAAAGAGATTGATTGTGACAAAGACATACAGTGCCTCACAACATCTGTAAGCAACAGAAAATAAATTTAGATGATATCTACAAAACATGTTGGGGAGACAAGGAAATGATGGCAGAAAGGAACTTACTTGATTTTACTGAAGACAATGTCAACATCTGTGATTGTCACGTTCTTCCCATCTATCACATGACAGTCCTTACATAGCTTTGACCAGTTCTTCCCGTGCATTTCTTTTCCTGTGGCTCTTGTATCACCATGGATGGCAAATTTTCTAAAGGCCTCTTCCAGAGCACTTATTTCTCCTGCCATAGCTCCCTCGTGGGAGCTGTTTGAATCATAGGATAATCGTTTTGCTGCTCGGTCCTTTGCTGGATCTGAAGGAGACTTTGGAGGAGTCTTATTCACAGGTTTGGTCGACTTTGCTTTATTGTCAGCCATTGTGCTACAAAGAAGAGGAGGGTAAACTCATTACATTAATTTGCACTAGTTTACTTTCTGTTAAGCTACAGGCTACAGGCTGTGTCACAACGTATGAAGAATAAGCAGTCTATAAAGTTAGCAACAACTCAGTGCCCTCCACCATCAAACAACAGTCTATACATAGAACTATGTAACTGTCTACCTATCTAGAAAAAAATTCTAGCATATTAAAAAAGTCAGGGAAAGAACTTTCCAAAATAGGGCATAAACCTAATTTCACCGTCATTACATCAGCCAACAGGAGAACACTTAGTGTTTGTTTCTTTTTTTTTTAAAAAAATGGCAATCACCACAGTCACTCTATTGATTTGAACAAAAGTATGCCCTTTACATTGTGGGCATTACTACCTACTTTTATTTTTGAAGGAAAAATAAACAGCCCTCTACTTTCTGGACTGTGGCTTTTTCATTATTTTTTACTGAAAAATGATATATTTTGCAAGTGCAGCAAAAATATTAATGTTATAACCCTTATGTTATATTATGTAAAGGCTAACAAGTAAGGAAGCCTCAGAAACGCTTAGACAAGTCTCTCTTGTTAACAAAATCATTCATTTCTCAAGTTTATGCCCAAAGAACTGTTGCTGTGGAATTCATTTGGAATGAACACATCCATGATGCAGGAGCACTGAGAAGGGATGTCATTACTGCAGAGAATAACTTTCAGATTACCCTAGGTTCATGTAGGATAGGTTTGCCTTTTAAAAGAAACCTTAAACTGAGCAACAGAACACTAAAGTTATTTTCAGGTGTCTTCATAAAGAAAAAACCTCTAAGATGCCAGAAGCATGCCATAGAAGCCTTTGCCTTCTGCCCATCCACTCTTAGCTTGGCAGAAGTAAGAGGCACTGAAAAGCCTAGGGATAGGGTGCACTGTGTGCCTGTCCCAACAGCTACATGCRGACTGTTGCCCAGACTCACATATGCGGTGCTGCTACAAATTTTAACCCATAAAGAGGTGCTTCAGGTATAAGAAGTTGGCAAATACCGAATAAGGGCTGGAAAGCCCACCATACTTACCTCATCCACTCTTCTAAAGCCACAGCTGTACATGATATGTGACAAACATATGCAAAGATTGGTACGTATTTCTAGCTAAAGTTTTATTTCTGCATCAGATAGAAAGTTCTTTTGGCTTATATACTGTACTTCAATACAAAGTCCTCAGCAATGGCAATGATTCTAAAATTCTATCTCTTCTGATATTGCTTAACCTCTGTCACTTGAACAACCAAGGCATACCCTTCCCTGCACGCTGCAGCAGAACTAACTGCTATGCAGCAGTTATTGTTAAGTTTCATGATTACAAACAGCCTTTTAATAAAAAGTATACTAAAAGACCTTTGTCCTTTACACTTGAGCAAATGCAGCATGGCCAAAGCACTACTGTCTATTCTGAAAACATTCAAGTAAATGCTTAAAATCTTGTTATATCTTAAGCCTGGTGATCCTTCTATTTTGTTTACACTGTCAGCACAAGTTTTGGCCAACAAACCAAAATGCTAAATTAAAATTAATATGACAGGAATTTACTAACTGTAGCCTGTGAGTTATATGTGCCCTATGAAATAAAAAGAAAAGCACAGAGAAGGAAAAAAAATTTAAAAGTTAACCAATTCCCATTTCTATTTCCTTTGCGCCCTGCCTGCTCTCCAAAGAACAGCAATTTTACCTCAATAAACTTTTCTGAAAGTCTCCCAGCACTGAAACTCCAAAACAATAAGCACCCACAGTAAGTTGTAAGCTACTACAAGTATTACAGATGCAAACATTTTTACCAAAATAGTGTCTAGATAAGTCTAAACTGTCTGATTCATCAGTCTACACACATTCTTTTGCTACCAAAACAGTGGTGAGAGAATGTAAGAAGAAAACAAAAACACTGCTGACACAATCTATGCAAAAGAGAATTACATTAAAAATCAGATCATGAAGATCTATGAGCTACCTCCATCTTCGAGGAAGCTCGACTTCCAAAAGCAGAAGTCTCTTCCAAGCTTGCAGCATTTCAAATCCACTGGAGCTGGGAACTAGAAACAGAAATTTTCCAAGCTAACACTAACTGGCTAGAGAAAGAAAGAAATAAAGAGAGTACACATCAGCAAAAAGCAAAGTCTGTATTTTAATGTCGGTATAAGACATTAAATACCAAAGTTACCTCTGTAAGCAAGTAACTGGACAAACGAAGATCTGCTATAGTAAGGTATGTACAGCTCATATCATTTTGCAATTTTATCTTGTGCCAAATAAACCTTCCAAGAGATTTTCGGGGACAGACCCACTCTTGCTCTTAGCAATTCTGTCAAGAAGCTATACTCCCTGGACAAAGGGATCAGAAAATGCTTGCTAGCTTCTGCTAGAAGTAAGGATTAGCAGTAATTTGGGGAGGGGCCACAGCAGGGTGATAGGTGGAAGTGACAAAAGAAAGTGACTACTCTAAAATAACAATTCTAAAATTCAGTAAAACAAAATTAAGCCACTGTTCAAAAGCATGAGCTGTGTAGATGCCAACTATAACAATTAGAGCTAACCAGAGAAACGCCTTTCATCACCATCAAAAAAGTCTAATGCACGCAGTTAGATAATACTACATTTCCAGAGCCAGCAGAGGGAAGGAAGGTGGGACTAGCCACCGATCCCATCCTCTCCAAATACTGCTGGGTCCAACCTAGCAGGTCCACATCACCAAAAGCAACCATATAAGACATTAAGAGAGAGTTATTAAGCATGCTAGAGTTCAGAAGGCTTTGTGAAAGAACAACTATCCCAAAAAAATGGAGTTCCAGAAATCCACAGAATATTTAGACAACTAGGTGTTGTGTTATGAACTGCTATAGTCTGCTTCATGTAATACTCCTTTACTATCATGAAAAAAACAGTTCTTGTCCCTTCACTCACTCTGCAATAGGTAAATAATACAGCACACTATACAGACAAAGTATATATGTATATAATCTCTATACAGACAGAGATTAAGCTCAGGATCAAACTGACTGAGGTCATGACTAACTCATGCTAAAATAGACTGAAAGTGCAGAATGGTGTTCTCAGCACATGCCCAACCCATTAGAAAAAGCTTTCTCATATCATCAAACTTCCTTTCAGCCAGAGACTATTACAATACATACTCATCTGCAGACAGACAGCTGGGACAACTACCCTAGATAAAGTCACATATTAATCTGGATTCTTCCAAAAATGAGGGGACAAGCTGCTATTGTTTCTGTGAATTCCAGTTGCCGATTCTCTATAGCTGCATGAATAGCAGGTACATATAAATAAGCCCAAAGCCTCAGAATTGACCAACTGTCAGCTCTACTGAAAGATTTATATTAATTTACACTCTTTCACTTATCCACGTCTTCTCCAGGTGTCAACATATTGCAGGAATTCTGGCATGGCTTTGATTTAGATTTGGGGGAATTGCTCTTAGAAGTAATCCATCTCACAGCACCAACAAGGAAGACCTGAAGACTTACTAAAACCCAGAGTATTTTTGCCAACAATTTCAGCAGCTTATGCAACTCTACAGAATACATATGTATCCTACCTGGTCAGAATTCACTGTGGCACCTTGCCTGCCCTGTCCCTGAGAACTAATGCATGTCTAATCTGCTCAGGAAGTGCAGACAGCTTAGTATTTGTAACAGAAGTTAGCATCACTGCCATGTCACAGACAGGGAAACCAAAGCAGAGGGATGAAGAAACATGTCTGTTCTGCTGCCAGAGTTCAGAACATAATGAGGACCCTGGGACCCGTACTCTACACTGCTTTAATTATTAGGCCACATAAAGCACGTGCATGATTGTATGGACTGCTCTGCAAATGTATTAACCCAGTTTCCAATCTACACACCAAAAAATGCTTTTCCAAAAAAATCAACAGGAAACTATCAAAAGTGTGAATGCCTAGCTTTTTGGGCTATACCATGTACTTTCTCATCTGCTTGTCTAGCTTGCCTCTAGCATGCTAAGAATATTCTGTCCCAATACAAGTTGAGTTGCTTTCATTTGCAGCAAGTATTACAAAACCAATTTTTAATGGAAGTCGTCTTGCAGCATTAGCTGCCATGGAAATGAGTAAGAGTGTATTTGTCTAAGAGAGTACAAAAGACTAGAATACTACCGTAGATACTTATTACAGCCTCAGATACAGTCCAGTTAATAGTAAAGGCAGCTTATTTGAAAACCGTTTGTTTTTTAGAATATTTACCAGCCAAGAATTGGCTAATAAGGTTAGAAGTCCTGCAAACTATGGAAAACTTTCAGTTCAAATTTTTTAACGGCAGAAAGCATTCAAGCATCAAGCAGATCTCTGTTCAGGAGACCGCTGAGATTGGTCAATTTGGAGAGAAGATTCAATAGCACAATCGCACAGTTGCAATGCAATAATGGTATTACTAACATCTGCTCTTTCCGGTAATGCCCGCCTTTGCATATGCCAACCTTATTTCTTACACACAACACCTAGCTCCATTGCAACTTGCACACAACTGCACAAGATCCCAAAGTTATGTTTTACACTGAGCATCAGGGTCATCCTCTAGCTAAAATCCAAACTCTGCAGTGCAAATTCCTCACCTTGAGCCCAAAGACAGTAACTTGGCTAAAATAGCCCTAAAATGGAATATCTGCTCAAGTTCTCAATCTTAGCCCTGATCCCTCCCTAAGTTCTTAACCCCTTCTACCATATGCACCAGACAACTAAGCAGCAAAAATCTACAAATTCTGTCCTTGGCTTCCTTCTGTTCTGCAATTCGTTTTGCTCTTGTTTTTACGCAAAGTCCAAGGTTCTGCTTCGCTTACAGTCACACCATAGAGCTTTGGCCACAAGGTAGAGCGCAGATGGTACCCTAACTGTACCCTAAATATCCACCAAGATATAGTCCAAAACAGAGATTCCCCAGACAGTCTTTCTGCAACCTCCTTGCCACCCAGCAATTCTGTTGTACATTTTCTCTCCATGATCTGTTAAGCGAGAAGGGCAAGTAGGTAATCCACAGCACAAACCCTAGACATATAAGCAAAGATACTGGTCTACTATCAGGTTAAAAAAAAAAAAAAAAAAAAAATCATTCAAGGACTGTATTCCATTTTCGCTAGTCCTTAAGCCAAGTATGAGTATGCAGGCTTCCCAACACACTTTCTCTTTGTAACGGGTATTCAGACCAAAAAATTCCCTACCTCATGGGCGAATTTCATCCAACTGATCTTCCTTGCATCCTCACCTTCCAAAGGGGGGAAAATATAACAGATTAATCTGCAAAAGCATCCATACATCTATTTAGCTGGCCAAGAAAAATAGAATTATACATTCAGTCAGATAGCATCTCTCACGCATGTGATCACATCAGACATTTGAATGAACGCTCAAGAAAACAGTAACCAGGAATCTACCAATTTTATTGAGAACTAGAAATAGAGTAGGGGGAAAGGAGAGAGATGGTGGACCCCTTGCAATGCAGTTAACACAGCCAGCAAGTTGAAGTAAGTCTGGTATTACATAAAGATTTGAAGAACTGTATGTTGTTAACATTAACAATTTTACTTCTGTTTTAACCTCACAATAAGCTTCCTATTTCTGTGCCATTCTCTTATAAATGCATCAGCCTCAACTTCTCCACACCTACGTTCTCAGCTCCTCAGCCTAGCCAAACTACCAGCCTTCCTAAAGATATTTCTTAGATGGTCTTAAACCTGAAAGGTCATTGGCTTTTAGAAAATAGGCATACTACAAAGAATTCTGCCCATAGGCACACAACCTAGTAGTTTTATGTTAATTGTTACCTGTTTTTACCTCCCATTCTCCTGCTAATCCTTCCTGCACATCAAGTGTTGGTAAGCATGCAAATGCTTAAGGTGTAATTTTTATCAGAATCTGTTTCTGCACTGTCGGTAAAACTTATCCACCGCACCACAAATAGTTGCCATTTAAAATTTCTGAAGACCTTCCAGCCAATCCAAGCAAAAAAGAAAGCAACTTTTCAATGAGCATGAGAGGTGCTATTTTTATGAGTGAATTGGGTTCATAACATTATCAAACTGTGCAAGGCATTTGAATTTGTCTGACTGCATCTGTTTTATTTTAGTACTTGATCTATCTTCCCCATGTTTTAAAAATGTTACAGCACTGCAGTTAAAGGGACTTCTCATTTATTTTCTGTCTGTAATTATTTATGCCAAATAAAAACAGCAGAGACAAAGTACAGCAGATGGAATCTTTTTCCCACATTTTTGCATAAACATTCAACCTGAGGGAAGGGATAAACAGCTGGAGAAATGCAACATCCTCCTAATAAAATGCAATGCTTTTAGACAATGCTCTTAAATCTTCCCTTAAGCTTCCTTCACGGCTATCAGTAGGAAACAGAGTTAAGGCATTTCTCTTCTGAATTCTGCTCTGGGTATATTTCTCCACATGTGATGCTCAAGTGAATGAGAGCCATCCATTTTCCCTAGCATATAACACAGAAGGAAAATGAGCAGAGAACACAGCAAAGCTAACACAACTCTATCTACATTTAAACCCATCTTTACTTAAAGAAAATTAAATCCTTTCACAGGCTTTATGAGGAACTGCATGGCTGAACCTCGAGTTCTCTTAACAATATATGAGTATCTAGCACTATGGACAAGGGTAAGGCTGGCTAGATCATACAGCTACATTACGACCTTCAGCAGGACACACACAGAATAACAAGAAAGGTGGTTACACTAGTTGTCCAATGTCCAATTTCTCCTTAGCAAAACAGTATTTCAGACTGTGATGAAGTTGCATATGCCATTAAAGGACCAACCTTAGAAAACACATTATCAAGCACAGAGATTATTTTGACTGCTAATAAATGGCTGTTACTGTCTATTGCTATCTGCCTACAGTTACTGCTACAATATCACTTATATACAAAACTAAGTTTAGTTCTTAGTAAATTACATTCCTCCATTCTAAAGAACCACTTCATAAAATATCACCTCTTTATATATGCATAAATGAAGCACCTATACACAGACACATACACCTTTATCAGCCATAGTTCTATTAGAACTTTTTTCTTTTAAAAGACACACGCTCACCTGACAAAACTTAAAACTACACAAAAACTTTTTATCTAACTAAATGACTCTTAACTAGCTCTACAATATACTATAATACCACCGTGTCACTTACACAAGGTTTCAACTATGAAGGCAAAAGCATAGATACAGGCATCCACCACACATTTATGTACTGGTGAACTCTTACCATGCATTTTTTTCCATTATGCAACTATCCCATTTGAGGATTCCACTTACTAAGTATTCATCCTGAGCCCTACTGGGCTGCTATTGTTGGTAGATGAAGAAATAATCTGGACACAAATATTCTGCAATTCCACACACACAGAAAAGGATACAAGGCAGTGTCTAGAACAGCCTTCACAGAAGAAAGTGAATACGACACTGATTAAAGCACAAAGGAGGAGCCTCAACTGTTTAGGTGAGGTATTTTTTTATGGTGTATCAAAAAAAGACTTGGGAATCAGCGATACAAAAAGACTGGAAGACAACAGCTGCTCTCCGCAGTAGTTAGTCATACAATTGATTTACAGCTCCAAATAACATGCTGGGCCTATCATCACTTTAGGATCAGTTGCGTACAGGTTCCCTGAGTTGTAACATTACAATTGTAGAGTTTGCTTAGCCTCACTTCTTCACACACTATATATTGTCCCCTCCCGCCACCTCCATCCAGAGCAGATTATTAATCTGAAGTTCCATAAAATCCTTTCAAAATATTTCTGCAAAAGCCATAAGTAATGAAGATCCACTCCATGAAAGGAGATCAGAGATTGCACGGCAAGGAGACCACTTCAAACACCAGTAAGATGGGGAGCTTTGTGTACCACCTATAGGTAAAAATATCAAGAAAACCAAATTGATGCTATTGACAGGGATAGAATTATATTAAAGAAAAATTGAGCTAACAGAGACTTACAGGCCTTGAAAGCACTGTAAGATTTAATAGTCACAAAGCATCACCTCTGATCAAAGAACCGGAGATGGTGTAAGAGCTACAAAATCATGAGACAAGATGTTTTACCATGAGAGACTTAAAGAATTCCACCAATGTGATTTGTCAGGTGACTGAAGTCACCTGAGTGAGGTATCCAAATACCTTTGTAGAGAAACTGCATCACATACTAAATGGCTCTTTATTGTCAAAGATATCAAAACCTCAACAGTTGAAAATTCAGGCTACGCCAATAAAAATTAGAAATAGGGCTTCCTTAGGGAGAGACAATCAACCATTGGAAATACTAAAGGTAACTTCCAAGAACAGCTGCAAATACTTCACATCCTGACGTCTGCACATTAGACTTCATTTTATACAGAAGATACTCTTAGTCAAGCATCTCTGAAAGACAGACTTTTATCAAATGTACGTTATTGGTCTCAGGTAGCTAACTGAAAATAATTAATACATGAGTCAGATTAGATTGTCTAAAGATCCCTTATGTTCTCTAAGTCTGCTGCTTCAGTTTTGTCTGAATCCAAAAAAATAAACTAGCCTTTAAGTACAGATTTTTTTTCAACTACCCGCAGCTCAGTACAAAATAGGAGGACAATACTTCCCTTGCTAAATCATCAATAAGTTCTTTCACATCTATAAGCTCCTGTAAGATGAACTGTTTGGGTACTGGTCCTTCCGACAGTGAAATCGGATGAGACAGGCAGATGCAGATTTGTTTTTAATTTAAAAATAAGCAGAGTCATCAACAACAAAAGAACGCTTTTGTGAGCAAGACCTCTCAGCATGTGAATTTCCATCACAAGAATTTCCTTAGCACTGATCCAACAGAACACCATTCCTCAACTGTGCATTTAAGAACTTGTTTGAACTAGGACTGCATCCCTCAGAGATTCAAGCAAAAACTGTTATGTCCTTGATTTTTTTTTTTTTAAGTTTCTCTGTGCTCATTTTGCCAAATGATCCAATATTTGAACACTGACAGACAAGCATATTCTTGAGATTACTCAAACTGGGCAAGAATTAACTCCATAAGATTATTTAAGGCAGTTGTACTGCAGATTCATTTTTGTCTTTTCATCTGCCACATAATGCATTGAAGCTTTGGTCTGTATACTCTTGGTTTCTAGCTCTTGGTTTTCTATCCAGGGCAAGCTAAGTTCGTATCACACACTCAGGATACTATGAGGCAGGGGAAAGATGAGGAGGAAAAGAAAAAGAAGAGGGACCCTTAAGACAACTGGCAAGACTAAGAACCTAGGCTTCTCCACATCTGCCTTAGAGTCCTGACACATTTAAGATTCCCTCTTAGCAGGGGCAAACTGAATTGCCCACCCACTACACTTAACAACTAACAATAGAGAAAAACCTTCCCATCTSTTTTGATGGACATACCACTGTGGGCCAAGAAAAATGACGAGCACAAAATCAGTCTGTTCTGCTCCGTCAGCACTTGAGATAAACGCCCAGTCAGAAAAAGCGTCCTGTACTTGTGTACTTGTCCTGTACCACATGTACAGGTCCTGTGTACTTGAAGACGCTATTTATATTGGGGTATTTTTCCAATAACATCCTCTCAATGTACAGTTACTTTCACTACTATTTCAAAGTATCCCAATAATCAGACTACATTGCAATGGGAAATTCTTGCAGTACTTCTATGTACGGGCAATTTGGGATGGGCTGGGTGATGCATTCACCAAAAAATTTCTTTCTGCTGAAAGTGTATTTGTTACGACGTATTTTTTGTGGGCTTGGGCACATAAGGGAGATGAGAGGAAGAAAGAGCTAAAACAGCTTATAGAAAACATTGGGGAAAAGGCAAAACAATGTGATTTTCCTTGTATAACGCTCTGATTTTGAAATGAAAACTCCATTTCAAAATTTTAAAAAATGACCTTACATTTAAAGAATGGTAAAAATTACGTAGTCTGAAGATAAAATATTTCATATTGGTTTGATGTAGATTTTTTAAATTTTATTTCAACTTTCACCATTTAGTCAAGTTAAATACATTTAAAAATCCCCCAAAACCAAGCCATTATTCACATGTCCCTTTGATACAAGAACTTCCTTCAGAGAAATGTGCCAGTTTTACATTAGGTTATACAATTCCCTTTGCTCTAACATATGAGAAAGAGAAAATACATAGCTGGATAATGCACACACATGTACCAATGTATCCTTCTTAACAACAGCTACATTCCCTTTTTTGTACCACTTACAGTGTCTTGTTCTGTAATTTGGATCATAATATTTTGGGGGCCAGGCCCAAGTTTTTGTTCCATGATTATATTCCACCTAACACATTAGTTAAGGTCCCTGATCTCAGCTCCCAGACACTACGGCAATACAAACAATAAGCAAAATTTTTCTTTTCAACTAACTGGCAAAGGCACCTAAAAGCACTTATGCCCATAGTAGTCATGCCAATATGGCAAAGAAACACTAAGGGTGAAAATTATATACCTGCATTTAATTTCAGTTAGGCATGACATAAAAATGGTTTTCAGAGGTAGAAAAAAAACCCCGTTTGTTGCTTGCTGAAAAGAGTCCATTTCATTTCTGCAAGGGCTACAAGCAGTATGCATGTACAAATAGAAAGGACATGACATCATCGAGTGACTACACCACAGGAAAGACTGTTCTTGTTGTAAGTTTTTCTTCATACAGTGATACAGGCTTGTGAATACAGTCACATTCTCACACTGAAGACTTACATAACGTATGCAAAGCAAGAAAAATATCTGATATTATTTTAATTTGCATCTTAGCTTATCATCTGAGAGCAAGTTATCAAGTTTAAACATTGAATGGTTTATTCTCTAAGGCATTCTGAGATATATTAAATACAATTAATTGCCTCTACCTATAATCAGAATACACTAATCTTAACATAAATTGACATAACTGCCTGTCTGCCTCCCTCCTTAAAAGAGCCTTCTTTTTTTTTTTTTTTTTTTTTTAAATTAAGCTCAAGGTACAAGAAGTAAAAATAACTTCTATCATACAGCTGCCTACAGAAAGTAACCCGAGTGAATACATCTACTACAAAAATTAAATAAAAAACCATTATTTTTCACCACAGTTTAAATTAGGCACAGAAACAACTACTTGCTGGATGTGTATTTCCGTTTATAAAGATCTTTTCTTACATTTACAAGGGTCAAGTGCAAGCACTGCAGGAGATTCCTATGTGAACTTTACCTGCAATTTGATCCTTGCATCGCATGGTGTCTAAGCATTACACTGTACTATGATTTAATACTGGACATACACTTCAGCAGTTACAAATGATGGACTATTTAAAGGCATATGACTGTGACCCAGAGAGGTACAAAAGCATTCAAAACAGCATTTTATTTTGGTTTTGGGAAGGGTGAGGTTGAGATGAGGCAGGGCCTGTAAAAAACAACTTGAAAAAGAAGTGGCTCATTACTAAAGGATTAAAAAAATGGCCATTGACATTTTAAAAATAAATAAATTGTGTACATTTGATAAACAGTCATGCTATTTTAAGCCTGAGACTATGAAAGTGTATAGGTATCTCTCTGTTTTCCCCCCAAATTTTCACAGCACTAGAGGAAACGAAACCCCAAACTTTAATGTTTCATTATCATGCTAACACTTGCCAACCTTCTAAAGCATGCTATTTAATGATGCTAGTTGAGAAAACAGTGCGAAGGCTCAGTAAAAGTCAGTGAAAACAGTCTCGTATCATGTGTTTCATTTCAGGCTGGAGGTTGGTTTTGCCCCTCCTTTTCTTTTTAAATAAACATAAGCAGTTATATAATCCTCTGTAAAATCTGAAAGCATTTTCACCCCTAAACCTGCTCATGTAGAGCCTGCAAAACATGAATAGGGAAACTGCTTGTCAGCAATATCTACTGCAAGATTCAAAGCTGTCGACGGTTAAGACACACACTTTTCACATGTGTGTTCAGCACCTTGTGGCACACACCCAGCTTCCTCATGGAAGAATTTCACCCGGGTACAAGAGCTTTTACCCAGGATTGAAGAAATACTTGCAAATGCTATTGATTTACGGTAGGGTGGATGTATTTGTTTTCAAACTAGCTAGCTGGGGTCGCATATTAATTCACGGGATTTTGTCTCATCCTGTTTTTCACCCTAGAATACTGTACTTGGCTTTATACCTGCAGGTGTTACATTGCAGTCCCAAAATACTCTCCCACCCCTGACGCTGGTTTTCATGGAGGACGCCATATAGGAGCAGTCCTCAGAGACAAAACCCCTTCAGCTAACACTAGGGCATTTAAAAAAAAAAGAAAAGGCAAATCGTCTTTACCCATCAAAGGGGACCGCTTGCTCTGCACAAGAACACGAAGCAGCAGCAGCGGCTGAGGCTTTGCTGTCGCCTCCAGATAACAGCTACCAGCAGAACATTCGGTGTGTGCGCAAGGTGGACCTTTCCCCCAGCTCCTCCGGCAGACGCCGGCAGGTAGAGCCGGGCTTGCCAGCCGCCCACAGCCAGCCACCAGCATCGCCCATCCGCCGACCTCCTGCCGCAGTGCCGCCGCGAAACAGCCCCCCTCGCCCCGCACAGGTTGCGGCCGCGCCTCCCCTTCCCGACGGCGGCGGGAGATGCGGCTGTCGGGGCCCAATCCCGATGGGCAGGCAAAGGAGACCAGCTCTGCACCGAGCCCCCCCTCCCCGCTGGTCGCGTCCCCCGGGACGCAGAAAAAGGGGGGAAGACAGCGAGGGGTTAATCCTGCGGAGGAAAGCTGCTGCTGCCGCCGCGGCCGCAGCCCCCCGCGGACGTTACATAACGGCAGCAAGCGGCAGCACAGGGCGCCGCGCGCCCCTCCGGTGGGGGCGGGCCGCCGGTCGCACCGCCGCGGTACCGGGGGCCGCCAGCCCCCTCCCCATGCGTCTTCATTAACCGATAGAAATCAATTAGCCAGCGCGCTAAAGAAGGGGGAGAGAGAGCAAGAAAAACACCCACCCCCGCCAAAAAAGAGGGGCTTGTCTCGCCCGCCCCGCAAGAGGCGCCCACTCACCGCCGGTTCTCGAGGGACGGCAGGTCCCTCCTGCCCGACCTGACACCCGCCCCGGCTCCGCCGCTACCGACAGCCCCTGTCAAGCCGGCGCGGCGGCTCCGGCAGGCACCGCCCTCGCTGCCCGGGCATTGGCGAGCGCCAGGCGCTGCCTGCCCACCCCTCCGCCGCTCGCCCCCATAGGCTAGGCGGGCTGTCCGGCGGGCGGCCGCTCCCGCCCCCTGCGGAGCCTGAGGTAATGAATTAGCGCCGGGGCAGCAGCTGCCTTTGCTGCCTTAAATGGCTGCTTGCGGCTGGTGGCCTCTTTGCCCGCTCCTCCCTGCTTGCTGCCCGGTGCTCGGCAGCAGGTGGGCAGGGGCAGGTGGAGAGGAGGCCGGGAGGTGGCGGCTCCCTGACCGCTCCTCCCCGCCAGGAGCTGAGGGCGACGCGGGGCGGGCCGGTGACCCCCCGCCCCGGCTGGCGCGGGCGTCGCGGCCAGGGCCAGAAGCTTCCGCCATCTCGAGCACCCTGTTCCCCCTTCCCGCGGGAGAGGCAGAGACCAAGGGGCGCCGCAGTCCTCTGTGTCCTGCCGGGCTCTGGCAGGTTTGGGTCCGGATTGCTGCTGGGCTGTGCTTTAAGCTGTGGTTGTTGACATGAGGTAAATAAAAATCATGTAAAAGGCGGTGCGGTGCTGTGCAGTTCCTCAGCTTGCCACTTGCCTAGGAGCAGGCTTAGGGTTGGCACAGCGGAGAGGTGCAGCCGCTAAACCAAAGTGGAGCAATCCCATCCAAAATCTTGGAGCACGGAGGCGGTTCAGGAGTCAGCAGAAATCTAATGAACTGTTGTGCATCCTCATTCATGAATTTATAACCAGACTCCAATGACCCAACAGAGCTTGGTGGACCATAACTTGATAGCTGCTGTCCTGGAATCAACTTAAAACAATCCACCTGCAGACGTGAGGGAGAAAAGCAAAAAAATCCAGTTAATGTGCAGTGGAGTTTCAATTTTTCAAATGCAGGATAGATACATAGCTAACTTTTTAAAATAGTCATACACCTATACTTGCCTTAAGATGCACAATAATAGTTTATAAACTATTATAAAACTAGTTTATAAACTCTTGCTTCAGTATCTGAAGGCAGTTATTGAAATGGCCCAGAATGTCATAAATGCTTTAAGGCCCCTTCATATCAGGGTTGAGTTTGGCTGCACTACTGATGAAGGTTTTGTGGTAGAGTATGGCAAATGCACTTGTGATCTCTCATGAAAGCACAAACCAAAATCATGTTGTATTTTTTTTCCAAGTTTTCTCCTTCACTGTGCGGACACAGGAAACCTGCCCTTTATGAAGCTTGAGCTGGCTTGAGGCTCAAGAAGGGTCCCTACCATGTGGCTGAGAAACAGATTAAGACAGGTACAGCTTTAAATCAGAGCCTAGTTTTGAAGGCAAAAATGAATGCAGTATAGATTAACATGAAACAAAGTATGGTAAATAGCCCAGTGGAGACTATTCTCCTAATGTTTAATATGGAACTGGTCCTACATTATTTTTATTTCCCCCATCTCACACACTTCAGAATATAATCTTCTGTTTCCCTAATAGAATTTTCTGTCACAAACCATGCCATCAATCTTAGAAAACATGCAGAATCACAGTTACACAAATTTGATTCTGTGATAGAATTCAGACAAATTTCATAATTTATTTGTGCTTCATTTAAGAAAATAAAAAAGAAAGAAGCAAACTTCATAGGATCATAGAATGGTTTGGGTAGGAAGAGACCTTTAAAGGTCATCTAGTCCAACCCCCATGCAATGAGCAGGGACATCTTCAACTAGATCTGGTTGCTCAGAGCCCCGTCCAACCTGACCTTGAATGTTTCCAGGGATGGGGCATCTACCAACTCTCTGGGCAACCTGTTCCAGTGTTTTACCACCTTTATCACAAAAAAATTTGTTCCTTATATCCAGTCTGAATCTGCCCTCTTTTGGTTTAAAACCATTTCCCCTTGTCCTATTGCTACAGGCCCTACTAAAAAGTCTGTCCCCATCTTTCTTATAAGGCCTCTTTATGTATTGAAAGGCCACAATAAGGTCTCCCTGGAGCCTTCTCTTCTCCAGGCTGAACAACCCGCAACTCTCTCAGCCTTTCATCCTAGGAGAGGTGTTCCATCGCTCTGATCATTTTTGTGGCCCTCCTCTGGACCCACTCCGACAGGTCCATGTCTTTCTTGTGCTGAGGGCTCCAGAGCTGGATGCAGTACTGCAGGTGAGGTGTCATCAGAGCAGAGTAGAGGGGCAGAATCACCTGCTGGCCACGATTCTTTTGATGCAGCCCAGGATATGGCTGGCCTTCTGGGCTGCAAGTGCGCATTGTCGGCTCATGTCCAATTTTTTGTCCACCAGTACCCCCAAGTCCTTCTCCGCAGGGCTGCTCTCAATTCCTTCATCCCCCGGCCTGTATTGATACTGGGGGTTGCCCCGACCCAGCTGCAGGACCCTGCACTTGGCCTTACTGAACCTAATGAGGTTCACACAGGCCCACTTCTTGAGCTTGTCCAGGTCCCTCTGAATGGCATCCCGTCCCTCAGGTGTGTCAACTGCACCACTCAGCTTGGTGTCATCTGCAAACTTGCTGAGGGTGCACTCGATCCCACTGTCTATGTCATTGATGAAGATATTAAACAGTACCGGTCCCAATACAGACCCCTGAGGGACACCACTCGTCACTGATCTCCATCTGGACATTGAGCTGTTGACCACTACTCTCTGGATGCAGCCATCCAGCCAATTCCTTATCCACTGAATAGTCCATCCATCAAATCCATATATTCCCAATTTAGAGAGAAGGACTTTGTGGGGGACCATGTCCAAGGCCTTACAGAAGTCCAGATAGAAAACAGCAGTAGCTCTTCCCTTGTCCACTGATGTAGTCACTCCATTGTAAAAGGCCACTAGGTTGGTCATGCAAGACTTGCCCTTGGTGAAGCCATGCTGGCTGTCTTGCATCACCTCCCTGTCCTCCATGTGCCTTAGCATAGCTTCTAGGAGGATCTGTTCCATGATCTTTCCAGGCACAAAGATGAGGCTGACAGATTGGTAGTTTCCAGGGTCCTCCTTTCTACCCTTTTTAAAAATGGGTGCAGTGTTTCCCTTTTTCCAGTCACCAGGGACTTCACCTGACTGCTATGACTTTTCAAATATCATGGAGAGTGGCTTGGCAACTACATTAGCCAATTCCCTCAGGACTCTGGGATGCATCTCATCAGGTCCCATAGACTTATGTAGAACATGTATAGAACATGTTCAGGTTCCTCAGGTGGTCTTGAACCTGATCTTCTCTTACAGTGGGAGGGACTTTGCTCCTCCAATCCCTGCCTTGAGGTCCATCCACTCAAGAGGTGTGGGAAGAGAGATTGCCAGTGAAGACTGAGGCAAAAAAAATGTTGAGTACCTCAGCGTTCTCCTAGTCTGTTGTTACCAGTTTGCCAGTCACGTTCATCAGGGGAGTACACTTTCTTTGACCTTCTTTTTTTGGCTGACATACCTATAGAAGCCCTTCTTACTGTTCTTTGCATCCTTTGCAAGTTCAGCTCCAGCTGTGCCTTGGCCTTCCTGACCCCATCCCTACACAACCAGGCAGCATCCCTAAACTCTTTCCAGGATACCTGTCCTTGCTTCCACTGCCTGTGCATTTCCTTCTCGCTCTTTAGTTTGACCAGCAGGTCTTGACTCATCCATGCCAGTCTCTTGCCTTCCTTTCCTGATTTCTTACACCTGAAGATCGAGAGCTCTTGTGCCCTATGGAAAGTGTCCTTAAAGATCTGCCAGCTCTGTTCTGCTCCCTTGTCCCTGAGGGCAATTTCCCAGGGGGTCCTATTGACTAACTCCTTGAACAGCTGGAAGTTTGCTTTCCTAAAATTCAGAGTGCTGATTTGACTCTTCACCTCTCCCATATCCCTCAGGACTGCAAACTCCACCAGTACATGATCCCTGCAGCCCAGGCTGCCTCCAATCTTGACGTCCCTGATTAGCTCACTTGCGTTGGTGACCAACAGGTCCAGTAATGCATCCCCTCTGGTAGGGCTGTCTACTACCTGGCTTAAGAAGTTATCCTCGATGCACTCCAGGAGTCTCCTAGATTGCCTACAGCTCACTGTATGACTTTTCCAGCAGGTGTTGGGGCGATTGAAGTCCAGCGGGATGAGAGCCTGCGAGCGCAGTGCCTCCTGTAGCTGGAGTAAGAAGGCTTCGTCAATAGACTCCCCTTGATCGGGCAGCCTGTAGTAGACACCAATCACAAGGTTCCCTTTGTTGCCTTGATCTCTAATTCTTACCCATAAGCTTTCAACCTGCTTGTGGCTATTCTTCAGAGACAGCTCTTCACACTCGATCCATTTCTTGACGTAGAGGACAACGCCTCCTTCCCTCCTTCCTCACCAGGAAGTGGCCTCACCAGTGCGGCCATCAATAGACRCACTCCAGTCATGGGACTCATCCCATCAAGTTTCAGTAACAGCAACTAGGTCATAGCTTTCTAGCAGCACGGTGGCTTCCAACTCCTCCTGTTGGTTGCCTATTCTGCATGCATTGGTGTAGAGGCACTTCAGCTGGGCTATCAGCCATGTCACCTTTTTAGAAGAACACACCTTAATTCCTTTGAGGTATGTCACTGGTGTTTCCCTGTTGGTTCCTATTACCTCAGGGGACCCTGGCTCATCTCCTGAAGACTTCAAGTGTGTTCCAGTGTACCCAGCACATCTCACAGCAACAGGCTGAGGGGCTTCACTAGCACCCTGTCCCTCAAACCTTGGCGTGTCATCCCATGGCTTGTCTGTGTTCGCCCTTCAAGTCTAGTTTAAAGCTCTGTCATTCAGTCCTGCTAGCTCGTGAGTAAAAACACTCTTCCCCCTTTAAGAAAGATGAATCCCATGTGATGCCAGAAGTCCTGGTGCCATGTAGACCATCCCATTATCAAAAAACCCAAAATTCTGGTGGTGACACCAGTCGTGAAGCCATGTATTAATAGATTGGGTCTGTCTGTTTCCTCCAATATCGCTGCCCGCAACTGGAAGGATGGAGGAAAAAATTGACTGTGCTCTGGATTCCCTTACTTCCCCAGGACTGTTCCAAGGGCCTGTGGTTCCAACCATAGTCTTGGTTGCCTTGGACTATGTGTTGCAGATTCATCGCCACCCACGTGGAAGAGCAATAATGGGTAATAGTCGGAGGGCTGTAGCAGGTTAGGAAGTTTCCTAATGATGTCTTTAACCCAGGCCCCAGGGAGGCAGCAGACCTCCCTAAGAGGAGGGTCTGTCTGGCATATTGGACCTTCTGTTCCCCTCAGAAGGGAGTCACCTACAGCTATAACCCGTCTTTTCTTCCTCATGGTGGTGGCCATGACACGGGGGGTAGGCCTTTCTGACCTTGGCCACACCTTTGGTATAGATGGACCATCCGCCACATCATCAGTTGACTGACGTTCCAAGTCCAGAGCATCATGCCTGTTGTACAGAGGCACCTAGGAAGGCAAGGTAGGCAAGGAGGGGGTCTGCTTGCCACCCCGAGTGTAGACTTGCCTCCATTCACTCCTTTCCTTTAAGTTACTGCCTTCTGCATGGTGAGGGGAGCGTACAGGATCCCCTTGATCATGTTTTTTTTCTGGTGGGTGTTCCTGTTTCTGTCTCAGGGAGGGCAGAGCATGGTTCCAAACTTGTTCGAGTTTGTCAGATCCTGTGGTCTGTTAGAAGCAAGGCTGCTGCAGCTCCGTGCCTCCACCTCCAATCAGTAGTGGAACTAAACATGTATTCCCAGTAGGCACATACATACAAACACATTTCTGCAACACATACATACATATACACACATGGACAGCTACACAGATCAGTACGGACAGAAACACTCAGCACTCACACAAACACAAACAGCACCAATGGCCTCATCTTGATCCCTTTTGGCTGATCAGGTTGAAGGTCCATTAGTAGGAAATATATACATGTATATAATGTGGATTCCTCCAGTAGCTGAGCTTAGATACTCAGTCTATCTCTGGATCCCCGATCTCCCCCACTGCTGTACCCTGGACATATGAGCCCCCAAGACCTGCAATGCCACTCCAGTTGCTGGTACAGACCTCACTCACAGACACACGCACTATGGATCTGCTGGTACCTGGATCCCTGATCTCCCCTGCTGCTGCACCCTAGACGTACGAGCCCCCAAGGCCTGCAACCCCACTCCAATTGCTGGTACAGACCTCCTCACTCACAAACACACGCACTATGGATCTCTCAGTAGCTAGGCTTAGAAACAGTCCATCCAGTAACTGGCCGTGGATCCCAGGTCTCCCCAGTTGCTGACACCTGGGCACGCTAGTCCCCAGACCCCACAGTCCCTCTCCAGATGCTGATACAGATTTCCTTGCACTCAGCAGCACATACACATGCACACTGTGGATCCCTCCAGTAACTGGGCACACACTACCCAATAGCTTAGACATGCAGTCCACCCAGCCTGGATCCTTGTTCTCCCCAGCTGCCTCCCGCACAGAAACACAAACACACATGCAGTCTCTCAGTTGACTTTCAGATCTTACAGCCTCTCCATCAGTTGGCATAGACCTCCTGGTCCCTTTGGAAGCCGGCTTCTCCAATTGCCTCATTCCCAGAGACACACCTTGTTCCCAAGCATCTTAACCTCCTTTCCACCTACTTTGGCTTGGTATTTGTACTCTCGCTTGGTCCAATTGCTCACACCACAGACACATATGACCCTGATCCACACTACAGTTGTTGGCACTTGTTTTTACTCACTCCAGTCTCTCCATTTGATGACACTGCTGGGAAGCAGGCCCTATAATCCATGGTCTGACTCCAGTTGCTGACACTTCCATTCAATCACATCCACACAGAACAGAGAGTCTCCTCATCCAGGAAAATAGTTAGAAATGGCATTTAAGAAGAAGGCAGGACAGCAGGTGATGACCAGGTGCAGGGCATGGCCAGACAAGCGTGACCAGCAACCTGTTTACACATGAGGGACTCCTTTTGTCTTTTCATCCCTCTATTTACCCACACTTGTTCCTCTGCAAGCCACCGTGATCCCTCCCTTTCTCTGCCTTTGGTTTGTCCCCTAAACATGCCATAAGAGGTCTTATGCAATCCCAAGATTCCCTGAATGTCAGGGGAGGTTCAGACTTGATATTAGGAAACATTTCTTTACTGAGAGGGTGGTCAAACCCTGGAACAGGCTTCCTAAAGAGGTGGTCAATGCCCCATGCCTGTCAGTGTTGAAGAGGCATTTGGACAATGCCCTTAATAACATGCTTTAACTTTTGGTCAGCCCTGTAGTGGTCAGGGAGTTGGACTAGATGATCACTGAAGGTCCCTTCCAACTATTCTATTCTATTCTATTCTATTCTATTCTATTCTATTCTATTCTATTCTATTCTATTCTATTCTATTCTATTCTTCCCCTGCATCCCATAATGTGTCCTATACTCCCTAGGCAGTAGCCCCCCACTTCAGTCCATAAGTTGCTCTGGAGAGCCTTTTCAGACTCATATGGTAGGTTTCAAACCTGGACGATGGGCATCAGTTCTCTTTTGTGACAGTGCTGAGGGGCACTGGGGCAGGGGATCTGTTTCTCTGAGTTCCCCATAAGGATGGAGGTTCCCCTGCTTGCCATTGCCATTGTTGCTCTGTGCTTCATTTATTGTGTGTAGATGAGCTTTTTATCAAATAGCCTAACAACACTTAATTTCTGGTTGCACTTTGAAGACCCCCTGTCCTCAAATAGGGTGGGATTTAGAGGTTTAATATAGCAATTTAATTTAACTAAATTTATTAATTTAGTTCCTAGTCCTGAATGCATACTGTTAAAAATGTGCCATCATCCAGTTTTGGTAAGACAAATGAGTCACAAAAATAAATCAAGGATACCTCAGGGCAAGCATGTTCTGCCAACCTAATCCTTGCTGGCCTCCATTCCATCCTTCAGTTCACAGTCTGCCAGGTAGCTCACCCTCCAGGGGCCAGGGTGGGGATGAGAAAAAAGGTTAATTTCTTTATTTCATTCTTCAACTGATGTTTGTTGTTCAAGACGCTTGTCTTTTATACCTCCCAAACTAATTTTTATAAAAGTGTAGTATAAATTCACAAAAGCCCAGTTTAGGGTTATCTGTATTGCATTTACATGGTGAGGTTTTGGTATCGGGCGGGCTACAGGGGTGGCTTCTGTGAGAAGATGCTAGAAGCTGCCCCCATGTCAGACAGAGCCAGTTACAGCTGGCTCCAAGGTGGACCCGCTGCTGGCCAAAGATGAGCCCAGTGGTAGTGTGCTGTGGTAGCATATGTAAGAAGGGGTAAAAAATGTTGCACAACAGCAGCAGCCGGGAGAGAGGAGTGAGAATATGTGAGAAAGACAACTACTCAGACACCAAGATCAGTGAAGAAGGGGAGGGAGGAGGTGCTCCAGGCCCTGGAGCAGAGATTCCCCTGCAGCCTGTGGTGAAGACCATGGTGATGCAGGTTGTCCCCCTGAAGCCCATGGAGGTCCACAGTGGAGCCGATATCCACCTGCAGCCCGTGGAGGACCCCACACTGGAGCAGGTGGATGCCTGAAGGAGGCTGTGACCCCGTGAAGAGCCTGTGCTGGAGCAGGCTCCTGGCAGGACCTGCAGCCCCGTGGAAAGGAGCCCATACTGGAGCAGGTTTTCTGGCAGAACCTGTGACCCCATCAGGGGACCCACGCTAGAGCAGTCTGTTCCTGAAGGACCATGCCCTGTGGAAAAGACCCATGTTGGAGCAGTTTGTGAAGAACTGCAGCCCATGGGAAGGACCCATGTTGGAGAAGTTTGTGAAGCGCTGTCTCCCATGGGAGGGACCCCACGCTGGAGCAGGGGAAGAGTGTGAGGAGGAAGGAGTGACAGAGACAAAGCATTATGAACTGACCGCAACCCCCATTCCCTGTTCCCCTGCACCACTCGGGGGAGGAGGTAAAGAAGTCAGGAGTGAAGTTGAGCCCAGGGAAGAAGGGAGGGGTGGAGGGAAGGTGTTTTTAGGTTTGTTCTTATTTCTCACTACCCTACTCTGTTTAACTGGTAATAAATTAAATTAATTTCCCCAAGTCGAGTCTGTTTTGCCCGTGACAGCAATTGGTGAGTGATCTCCCCATCCTTATCTTGACCCATGAGCCTTTTGTCGTATCTCCTATTGAGGAGGGGGAGTGATAGAGTGGCTTGGTGGGCACCTGGCAGCTAGCTGAGGTCAACCCACCATATTACAACACTGCCTTGATAAAGTAATGTAATTTTGGGTTAATTTTAATCCAGTGTGCAAATTAACTCCTTCCATATTTTAAAGAGGGAGATCGGGCAGTTCTTCTTTGTCTGCATTTATTTTCATTTTTAACTCAAGAATGCTATCATAGAGTGCTATGTATGCCTTGGACATTTATTCAAAAAATAAAATGATGTGAATGCCAACATGCATCTATGTTGTGGATTTCTGCAGCACTCAGTACACTTACTTTACATGATACAATTACACTGTTACAATGAATCCCCTAGAGCTCCTAGAAGCCTTTTCTCATCCCTGCACAAAGAATGTTTTTTCTCAGTCCGGAAAATAGTCTATTCAGTTTTACACTGATAAGACAGTAGTGCTTTGCCACAGAACAGGGCCTCACAGCAAATCTTGAGAGTAGTCCAACTCGTGATTAGCTCAATCTCCTCTGGAAGTCCATTCCCTCACGAGAAAAAAAGACCCTTGACCATGACCTTGGTATCTCACTATCTTATCCTAAGATTAGCTGCATTTCCCCAAGAGGTTAGCACAGCTGTGTCTGTAGGCTGTAGCTGTGGCTGAAGGATACCATCTTTTCTTCCAGGCCACTGTGGAAGTTCACATGTGACCTGACCTGATGATTTGTCAGTGTGACCTAGCATTTTAAATTCTCTTTTGCTCTTCTAAATAAACATTTGATAATATGATTGATCAAATGTCATTCTCTCTGACACACTCTTGTTAGATGTTTCTAAGCCACTGCAGCAGGAGTACGTTTCCTTAGAATCCAGGAATGGAGCAGAGTGCAGGCACTGGCCATACCCTGGGTCCCACAGGGACTTTCAGAACACAAAATTCCTCCAAGCCGCAGTTTAAGAATGAACTTTCTTGCCTCTGGGCTGATGGCAACAGAGAGTAGAAAAGCTGGCCCTACAGTTTCCCTTTTCAGAGCTTCACAATAAGAAAAGCACAACCAGATTTCATGCTGAATTCCAGAACATTACTGATTTCAATTACTATGAGAAGTACACAGATCTATTAAAAATAAAACCGCACATATTTCCCTCTTCATTCTCTCCATCAGCTAACATGCCAGTTCTTCTTTAATTTCAAGACAAAGTCTTCTGGGAGAGATGCAGATCTGCTTCCTGCAGTTGACACAGCTTCTTTTCAAGTTGCTATAATTACTGCCCGTCCCCGTTATTTATATAATGTTTATCCTCATATGAATTTTGTTCAAAGGTTTTGTTATTTTAAATATTTTTTTGCTTTTTCCCCTTTCCTTCCCTAGTTCTCTACAAAATAGAGAATTCTTTCCTGCTTAGGCACCTTTGCTAATACATTAAGCCAGTTCCACCAGAGTTGGAAAACTTTGTGGCTAACATTAGTTCCTGGACTGAGAGAGGTGAGATGCAACACTGGCAAAATGATAGATTACATAAACACTGGGTGTTCAGTGAATCAGCAGTTACATCATATCTTAAGCCAGAACTATTAAACAGTAGATAAAAAGATTTTTCAAGTCATCAGGCCTGGGTAGGAAAATGTATCACCAAGATCACATTATTATTATAAAAGGTCACTTTTTTTTTTAAGTTTTAATCAGAATATTTGTGTGAATCAAAGAGCATTAATTTGGTTGAAACTTCCATCAAAATGCTGGGATAATTTTTGAATGCTAGGTAGTCACTCCATTTAGAAAAATAGGGGGATTTTCTGTTGTTGTTGCTTTTTTTTAACCACTTTGAATAGTTACAGAAACTAAAAACTAAAAATCAATCAAGTCTACTCCAGTCTTTCATCTGGTGAAAATCAAGTACAATTTTCCAAGTTATACAAATAGTCGTAAATATATTGTCATTTGTATATGTATGTGCAACATACATATTGTCAATATGTCATACTACATTACACATATAGTCAATTTATGTACAGCTATGTGTATCATCTCAGTCATTTACAGGAGGGCAAAACTTGCTACCTGCCAGACCCCCACTATCAGTACAAATACATTTTTTATATATAAAATTGCAAGGAATATTTAATTGTGTAAACCATGTGGCAGAATTTCAAATAGGTAGAAAAACATAAAGGGCCATTCTCATGCACAGCAAGTTTGACTTAGGACATACTGTATTTTGCAATGTGCTGTCCTGTAACTTTGTATAGAAACTAATCCAATTATGCTTATGGAATCAGTGCTGCTCATCAATTTTACCCAAATATAAATTAATAATAAAATCATGCAAATATAGGAGATGCGCACATGTATTAATAAAATAACTTGATCGCACTAACAGTACAGAGCACAGTCCTGCAAATGCCTGACCATGATAGAATTCCTTTTTTATTTTTATTTGCCAAAGCTCCCATCAAAAAACAACATTAATGAGAAGTTGAGCTTGAATCAGTGCACGTAGAGCTTCAGAAGCTATAAAGTTAAAACCAGCCTATCTCACTCACTCTTCTCTATTGCACACAGACCCTTTTTGGGAGTACCTTATCACATGCTCTTTCTTTCAGGTGGAATATTATTCTAACCCATATTATATTCTTTTCCCCAACCCCCTACCAAAAAGTGAAAAGGAACAAAGTAGGACAATGCAGAACAGCTCTAGGAAAGGATAAACTTCTGCAGCAGATCCAATAATTTGGATCAAGATTTAAGAAACCTGGATTCCAGTAGTGTATTTTGTACAGGCTTTCCATGGAGCGACTAGCAACATGCTCAATCTCCCTCTGCAACTGTTTTGCCAACATAAATTGGGGTTAATGCATTTTACAGTAAGTATACCTGAGAGGCATAGAGATATTGTAGCACAAAGCCATTACTTAAGAGGAAAAGAAGTCTTTATTAGGGAAGCATTCAGTGATGTGAAGGTTATGACACGAGGCAGTTCTTTAAAAAAATGCTTTTTAAGGCAGGTCCTTCATTCACTGAGTATCTTAGCTCTATGTGAAGTGACTTTGTAGTTAAAGCCACTGACTTTGTAGTTAAAAATGGCACATTCAAAAGTCCACAGCACTTAAGCAATTCTAAATATCTATATTCTGTATTATTTCATACAATGGACAAAAACTAAAGTAGTTGCTGCAGCCTTATTAATTTTCTGTTTTCTTTTTCCCTCAGTTAACTGTTGAAAAACATTTTATTGTCCCTTTTTGTTAGTTTATTCAATTTATCACATATAGTCCCAACTTCACTCTATCTTTGTTAGCTCAGCATTTATTCAGAGCCCTGAAATACTCTCAGGAGAAGATAGAAATCACAGTTTTCTTTTTGACAGGAGGGGAAATGGCCAGGAAGTGAACCTCAGAACTGCAGAGAGGGTAAGCATCAGTGAAGTCGAATACCGAAGATTCAGCATTGCAGTTAGGACAGTAAACAAAACCTGATGGCATTTATATGGAAATGGCCACGCCAAGCTATTTCCTTAGTGCAAGACTTTTTCAGCACTGTTCTGCCTCTGCTGACCTACATTCTCAAATGCTTCAGGGAGAGGTGGGGAAGTCAAAATGAAAGATAAAACCTTTACCATGACTGCCCACAGAACAGAAGCAGTCCTTAAGGTATTTGCACCAATTAGCTGCTAGAATCTGAGAAGCTGGGTACTTTTTTGTTCAGTTTAGCTTAAATTACTTCGTGTCAGCAGATATGAAAACATATGAAGCATTTCTTAAACTCACCCATTTGTTCATCTCAAATGTCACTGACTGCCCCTGGCACTAAGTTCCACAACTATTTTCTTTCTGTAAAAGTAAGAATTCTTTTACTGTAACATTTTATAATAGACTACTGTTAACAAGTGTTCATTGATTAGGAAATGAAGTGATAAAAGATGTAGATTTGTGTTAAAACTAAGTGATTGTTATCCAAGCAGCTACCACATGTCATCTTTTTTCTTGGCTGGAGACAATAATACAAGCCTCTCCAACAGTCTTAGTTGTGATACTTTATTTTTCTAGTGGTGTTGAGACAAACAGAGCTTTGTCAGAGCTCATCCCATCAGCGTGAATATATGCTGGTACCACGTGTGGACTTATTGTAATTCAGCCTAGAATCAACATGTGAAGCTCTAGCCCCAATAAAACTAAGTTTTACCATTAACATAAAAGAATTTAGCATTTCATTTGCAATTCCCTTACTTTCTCACACACCGTTATTAAACAAAGCCATAGAAAAGTCAGTTTAAAAACAAAACAAAACAAAACAAAACTAAACTAAACTAAACTAAACTAAACTGAATCTGTTCTGTACTGCTTAGGGAGCATGTGGTTCAAAATGACAAGAAGCAAAGGGACAAATATAAAAAAGGTTCTCATATTCTGTGTTATTATTTGATTTAGGTCTAATGTCATATTTTGCAACTTAGTGCTTATTCCTTAGAAGTATTTGAATAGCTGAGTCCCACTCTTAATTTAGGCCTTCATCCATTACAAACAAAAGCCAAGCAACTACAAAATACAAAGCAAACAGTCAACTAGAGCAAAATCAGAGTATCTTCTGATCAATACTGAGAGCTAATACAAGAATCCTTTTTGCTACCCAATGGAGGTGAAGACTGTTCTTTTCACACTAAAAGGCACAGACATACTCTCTGTCAAATTTTGCTGAAGCTGATCAAGATATCCTTGTAGTTCAGGTGTTTAGATTAGACTTCTTCCACTTTTATCACCACTGTAACAGGACGTCCGAGTGGAGTATTAGTCCACATCTCAAACAGTCATTTTCATACTCTCATGTGTCAAAGTACTGCTACAGGTAGGTTACTTGGTGTCAGACTATGAATGGGAATACTTGAGACATGGAAACATGCTCTGCTCCTTCTGCTCTAGGAGTGCAAAACTCCTGCAGTGAACAAGAGCAGATAGGTATAAGGAGGAAAAGAAATCAGGCATTAAACTGAGATTTAATCAGGCATGAATTGCTAGAGGACATTCAAAGCCTCAAAGCTGGAGGTTTGTTATGTCCCTGCTTTTTCTCTTTTTTTTTTTTTTTTGTGTGTGCACATGGAGCAGCCATACAAGTCATGTCTGACAAACAAACACTACACTGTTTGCGTTACCAGACCCCAGCATGGGATCAGGCATTTCGTAGAATAGTCTCAGATCACATTTAAATGCTCATGGTTAAATGATCACTAAAATCACGTCAGTTGAGTTACCCAGAGCAAACAGTACATAGTTTGTCAGCTTTGTGCTTTTATGTTGGATATATATCCTATTTAGGAGAAGAATAATAACTAGTGCTCTGATTGCATCACAAAGATGCAGAGGGGTAATACTTGATGTGCTGGTGAGGAAAACAAAAACCCCACATTAGTACTAAATTACCAAACAAAAAAAAAGTTTCAACATTAGGAATTTGTTTGGTATGCTCCCACACTCTTTTATTACAGCAGCAGAACTTCTAATGTGAGACAGAAAAATTTATTTGTCTCATAAGGCAGAGAGATGTGAGAATAACTGGGATCAGAGGGGTGACTTCAGGTTTCTGAGGACATCAAAGTCCTTACAGCAGTTGACTGCAATATACTCAAGGCTGTGATTTAGCAGCTACCATCTCAACTGAGCTATATAGCTGTTTCAAAAGCTCTGTCTCTGTGAATTGTTACATTCCTGTGTAAGCCAAGGATTCATAAATTATTGGTTTAAGATAATATTACTTTGATTTATTAAGTAAAAATGGAAAATATTTTTTAAAATCACTATTGGTCTACCAGTTGGGTAAAGCAGAAAAGTGCTAAGCAAAAAACCAAAATGAAATATAAGGCTAAAAAAAAGCATCATGCATTATAGAGAGAAATCTCTGTGAAAAGTATTTGGCAAAGTTTTACAATGTGCAACACAGACTACTTTTTTTCCAACAAAATAAATCAGCAATAAAGCCACTAAATTTTGCACTGACATTCTTTATATATTGAACTGCACCCAGAAGCATCTAAAAAAATTCAGGTTACATAATGACTGTCTCAGAACACTTCCACAAGTTATTCAAGTCCAGAATAGTTTTTTGTATAATAAATCAGAGCACTGTGTTTCATGGCTACCAGTCTGATAATCCACTCTTGTGCTGCTTCTGATGGGGTACACTAATTGATGCAGCTCCATATTTTGGATTTTAATTTAAAAGAGATCTAGTTTTACAGATAGGTATTTTTTCAAGTAAAACCTTTCAGAAGCTAAACTCATTATCTCATATCTTTTTTGAGTTGATAGGAAGAAAAGCACTGAGTGAAAGAGAGAAAATTTCACACTAATACTTCCCGAAGCAGCATACAAACATAGTATTGCAGAGAAACAGAAACATCAAGACTGGTATGAATCAAGCATGAATGGAAATGTGTAAGTGTGAAAGCAGAGGGGAAAAACAAGCTGCAAGTGCTGATAACACCTAGATCAGCTGGTGTATTGATCCTGACTGGGATACCGCTGTACGTGGAGGAGTTGTACTGTCCTGGTTTTGGCTGGGGTGGAATTAATTTTCTTTCTAGTAGTTGGTATAGTGCTATGTTTTGGATTTAGTGTAAGAAGAATGTTGATAACACACTAATGTTTTTAGTTGTTGCTAGGTAGTCTACTTTCTCAAGGACTTTTCAGCTCACATGCTCTGTGAGGTGCACAAGAAGCTGGGAGGGAGCATAGCCGGGACAGCTAGCCCAGCCGGCAACTAAGCACCACACAGCCGCTCGCTCACTCTCCCCCAGGTGGGACGGGGGAGAGAATCGGAAGGGTAAAAGTGAGAAAACTCGTGGGTTGAGATAAAGACAGTTTAATAGGGAAAGCAAAAGCCGCGCACGCAAGCAAAGCAAAACAAGGAATTCCTTCACTACTTCCCATGGGCAGGCAGGTGTTGAGCCATCTCCAGGAAAGCAGGGCTCCATCACGCGTAACGGTTACTTGGGAAGACAAACGCCATCACCCCGAACGTCCCCCACTTCCTTCTTCTTCCCCCAGCCTTATATGCTGAGCATGACATCACATGGTATGGAATACCCCATTGGCCAGCTGGCCTAGCTGTCCCGGCTATGCTCCCTCCCAGCTTCTTGTGCACCTCACAGAGCATGTGAGCTGAAAAGTCCTTGAGAAAGTAGACTACCTAGCAACAACTAAAAACATTAGTGTGTTATCAACATTCTTCTTACACTAAATCCAAAACATAGCACTATACCAACTACTAGAAAGAAAATTAATTCCACCCCAGCCAAAACCAGGACAGCCGGTGATCCACATCGTAGCTCGCGTGAGCAGGCGCAGGCCTGCACTGTGCTGTGCTGCACATCCAGCGTGGCCTTCAGGCTGGGCTGTGCTGTGCCGCATGTGTCCCATGGCCGCGAGGTCACCTCAGCCAGCTGGTTGCAGCTGCAGAGGAGCCTGCAGGCAGCTCCCGCTCCACGCCACCCGCTGCACCACCTGCGCATCCTCGCCTGTCTCTAACAGTGCAGCCAGAAGTTCTCATGTCAACAACCTTTAGGAGTAGAGTTGTTTTCTTGTAAGAAAATTATTTATTGTCTTGAAGGACCAAAAAGGAGGAACTTCTCTCCACAGATGGTATCTGCACAGTGTACCGTGGCAAAATCCATCCAGGGTCCATCTGATGCTGCATGCACGTGTGCTGCTCAGCATCTGAAGGGACAAAAGGGTTATTAGATATCTATATTCCTCTTTTTATTCTGTCTTATTTATTCTGTCTTATTAAAGCAGCTATTTTATTAAGCCATTTGCTGTCAGGCCTTTCTTACCGATCTGCAGAAAGAGCCCTGCACCATACCTCTCACCTCACCCACACCCCAGACCCTGGCGCAGAACAGCAGGTCAGCACAATCTCAGCACATAAGCATGCAGCTTACTGAGATACCTAGTTTAGGGAAACAAAGGACAGACTATTTTCAGAGAAGGAGGCAAAAGGATAATTAGTAAATTAGTGATGTTGCCTAATGACTCTCAGAGGTAGGACATGATGAAAAAGCAAAAGATGACAATCACTGTGAACTTACAAAGGTACAAAAAGTATGCCCAGAGAACCAGGATGCGGTTGCGGATCAAGAATAATCCAGGAGGTGTGATGAGGACTTAGTAACCAGTGCTCCTTGTTCTGTCACCAGAAGTAATCCTGGCCAGACCACTTGGATACACACACCTTGGTGCTTCTGAATATGTGAGTATGAAAGAACAGGTCTGAAAGAATGGGTGACATATAAGAGAGTGAGCATAAATGAGATGAGCTTTAAAATAAAAATCACCATCCCTTCCTGTATGGCCTTGCATAGAGTTTTCTTACATTAGATGCCACATCAGTTGGTCCTGCACTGAACTTGGCTAATTTAGACCCAACAATCTATAATAAAATGTAGCATATAACCCCAGCCAGGTGTCCCTTTCCTGGTCTGATTTAACATAGGAGGACAGGTCTAACTGTGCTATAGATGGGGGAGTGTCACAGTTTAAAAAAAMACAGTTTCAAGTAATGGAATTTTACCTAATGTAGTTAACTGGTAATTAACAAAGTTAATTATTGATTCCAATATTGAGAAATAATGACAAACAAACAAACACTCAGCAAAAACACCTCAGCTTCCCACCAGACACCTCTCTCCACCCCACTTCTGGTCTCCAGTCTCCTTGCTGCAGGTTGCATCTGGTCCTGTTGGTGAGTATGGTCAGTGCAGGCAGCTGGGGTCAGTGCATTGTTGTTCCTTTTCTTTTGCTGCTACTTGTTTCTTACTCAGCTGCTCTGGCATGGGCTCCTCCACCAGCCACGGGACTTCGGAGTCGTACCTTCCCCTGGGTCTCCTCTCTGTCTCTTATCAGTGGGTCTTTGCTACAGGCCTTTTTTGGGTGGTTCTTTACTCCAGCCCCTGCTCAGACAGCTGTATGTGCTGCAGCACTGCCCTGGCATCTCTCCTTGTGCACCCATTTTGTCCAGCCCTGTTCTGTCTCTCTCCACTCTCATGTCTCTCTCTTTTTCTTCAGCATCCCTCCTGCTGAGCATCTCTCTCCTATGTCTCCTAGTGGTTACCCTTTCTTAAATACGGTTCTGCAGATGTGCCATAAACTGGCTTCTTGTCCGTTGCTGAGCAGCTGTGACCAGCACAGGGCTGTACCTGACCTCCTCCTACACGGGTCACCCCTGCAGCCCCGCCACTACCAAAACCTTGACAGTCATGCTCAGTGCAGGGAACCATGTGCAGCCAAGAATATCTAAACAGTCAAATCCAGGTCGTTTCAGTGATGAGTATCGTCACTGAAATGATGCCAGCCTCCCAGGAGATAGTAATCTGTGCCTGAACTTTTCCATACATCCATAGCTTTCTTTTAGTTGTTCTTGCCTTTTTTTTTTTTTTAAATTTCCTAGACATCAAAGCACATTAAAAGAAGAGGGTAGGTCTTATATTAAAGATACAGAATAAAGAGAGAGAAAGAAAAAAAAGCGATATAAAATTATTTCTTCAAGATCATACAACAAAACAAAATATTGTATTTCCTGCTCCATGCCATAACTAGAGGGATGTTGAAGGTTGTGTTCCTTAAAGGCCTAGGTATTTGGTTTAACATGTTCCTTAACTGAGGCCCAAGAAATGGGAACGCCCATATAAAGCAACACAGCTGAGAGACACAGTCAGTTTAAAGGAGAAAGATATCAAACAATAAAATCAGATGACTGAGAACTGTAGCAACACCTTACAAGTGGACAGTATAAAATACGAAAACTTGGGCACTAACTAAAGAAAAACTGAAAATTAATCGGAAACTAAACATAAAGACATGTATTAGCTATCAGTAAGCCAAAAACATAGTGAGATCATTGAAAAGGCAAACACATTCTAAAATTGTGTTAAACAGTGTTTTCCAGTAAGACTGGAAAGTATTCATGGCCATTCAGGCTTATTAGTGAAACAAAAGGTGAATTCAAGTAGCACAGAGAGAAAGAAGTAGTTCACCTACTACAATGTTCAGGTGAATGGATAACTTGTCTTACAAGAGAATAATACAAAAAGATGGCTAGGTTTCAATAGACTAACTATTGAAACAGCTGTCTGACTGCTTCCCCCTACACAAAGACAGAGATAGAGAAGAGCTCTTTAAGGTGGCACACTGGCAGATCAGGCATACACTGATTGTGAAAAAATTTAGGCAGTTGTTAGAAAACAGTTCCCAACCAGAGAGCTGAGACCTGGGCACATCTTTCTGATGGGAACAGAGAGGATGTGCCCTCCCCACAACAGCATGCCACTGACTAGAGGATAGTGGATTTGCCTCTATTAATACAGATGGTATTAAAAGGGCTAGGAGGAGCAGGGCAAACATACATGTGGCTCCACAAGGTTTATTTGGCCTGATAAATTCTGCTGCTGAGCACTTGAGCATGCCTGCCTCATGCTTTCAGTCCTCACCGCCCTGGCACTATGTTGGGCTCAGGCTGGGTCTTCACTCTCATGTGGTGCCACGCCTGACAACATCTTGTTCCCACACTTTGGAAGACACAGTGCAGACACATCTCAGCACTTTTGCTCTCACTCAGGTGAACATACATGCTCTTGCACATCTGTTCTCTGCTTTCCCTTCCCTTCCTTCTGCAAGGCCACCAAGCCCAGTTCTACTTTTTCAAATGAACTAAAGAAAGCAGCACTGATAAAGGCCTGCCCTCTTTTGACCCACAGGCCTGTTCTCGTGGGCCCCATATCACAGCACCATACTATACTTCCCTGACATTTCACTACAGCACTGAAATATAGGGCCTGTGGCCAACTGCACATAACTGTTTGCCCATAACTGCCATAACAGAGGAAGTGTGCACATTACTGGCAACACTACTTAGCTCCCCTCCCTTCCCTATTCCTATCTACTAGGTATATCACAGGCTCACAGAATGGGTGAGGTTGGTAGGGAACTCTGGAGGTCATCTGGTCCAACCCCCCTGCTCAGCCAGGGCCACCTACAGCCAGTTGCCCAGGACCATGTCTGAATATCTCTAAGAATGGAGACTCCACAACCCTTTTGGGCAACCTGTGCCAGTGCTTGGTCACCCTCACAGTGAAAAAGTGTTCCCTGATGGTCAGGCAGCACCTCCTGTGTTTAAGTTTGGGCTTCTGGTCTTGCCACCAGTCACCACTGACAGAGCCTGGCTCTGTCCTCTTTGCACCTTCCCTTCAGTTATTTATAGGCTTTAACAAGATTCCCCCCTGAGCTTGCTCCAGTCCCTTAATCATCTTCATCCTTTGCTGGACTTGTTCCAGTAGCCCTATATATCAGTCTTCTGATGGGACACTATTCCAGGTGTGGCCTCACTAGTGCTGAGTAGAGAGAAAGGAGCATCTCCCTCAACCTGCTGGCAGCAATTCTCCTACTGCAGCCTAGGATAACATTAGCCTTCTTTGTAGCAAGGGCACATTGCTTGTTTATGTTCACCTTGGTGGCCACCAGGACCCCCAGGTCCTTTTCTGCCAACCTGCTTTCCAGCTGGATGGTGCCCAGCATGTACTGGTGTGTGGGGTTGTTCCTCGCCAGGTGCGGGACTTTGCACTTCCCTTCACTGAACTTCACGAGGTTCCTGTCAGCCCATTTCTCCAGCCTGTCCAGGTCCCTCTGGATGCCAGCACACCCCTCTGGCCTGTCACCCACTCCTCCCAGTTTTGTGTCATCTGCAAACTTGCTGAGGGAACACTCTGACCCATCATGCAGATCATTAATGAAGATGTTAAACAGGACTGGACCCAGTATGCACCCCACCCCCCAGGGAGGATACACTGCTTGATACTGGCCTCCAAATAGCTGATTTGGATCAGTCTGATTGGGTACACTGCTGATCACCACCCTCGGGGCCCAGCCGTTCAGCCAGTTTTCAATCCATCCCACTGGCTGCTCCTCCAGCCCCTACAGCAACAGCTCGTCTATGAGGCTTTTATGGGAGACAGCCTTACTGAAGAGCAGGCAGACAACATCCATTGCTCAAAGTACTTTCTACAGTTTATCAGGATTAGAATGGCAGATTAAGTACTCTCCACGAGGTTTTGCCCAGAGAATAATTCAAATTACTGGGTTTTTGCTAACATCTACTAAGTAGGCACAATGACATAGAATGGGTGCAGAGTCAAATAACTTGGTTTAAAATTTCCCATTTAAAAAACACAGATAGTTTCCAGGGGCTAGTTTTAGGACCTATCTACCAATGAGAATACTTGCTTTCTTGCAGAATTCCCTTTCTCTTCCCCTACATGAATGCTCCACCCTCAGTCACCACCTAAGCCCAGCAGCAAAGATTACAGGACTCTGCTGACAGCAGCTTACTTCTCTACACTTTTGTGGTCCTTTCTGCTATTAGGAGTTTGGTTATGACCCATGAATCAAGAGAGGAGTCTATACACATATAACCCATCGCACTGCAGAAGAACTGCACGCTACCTCGGGAATCTTCAATTCTTCCCAGGTTTCATTGCCTTTCTACTAGTTTCAAACCCTGTATTCAAGTCAGTTAAACTTCCCTGTCCCATAGCACCAGGGTGCCAACGAAAAGAGAGGAGGGAGAACTGAAAAGTCTCCGTATGCTGGCAATTAGCACAGCAGGACTCCAAGCCATCAGAGAGAGGCCAGTTCAGCCCCTGTAGCCCATGAACATCTTCCAGTGTCTGAACTTGTAGAAACAGATGTCTCATCATCAGGGAAATGACTTCTAGCATGAACAAAACATATTAGTATCTGGAAATTTCTCCTTCTTTTTCATTTCCCTGAACAGCAAAGTACTGATGAATGCAGTCTTCCAAAGGAAAAAAAACTATGTGTAACATGGGCAAGTGATCCTCTCTCCTTTAAACTGTGGAAGAGCCAAACTCTTTTGCTAGGTTCCCCCTGTGAAGGATTTTTATTAGTGGCTGAAACATGTCTCTTGCAAGATTTCCAAATTATTTCAAAGTTACAAGCTACTGAAAACAGTCTTGTTATGAAAAGCACTGTGCAGTTTATGGTTGCTCCTTATTACAGCTAAGGCACGTGTAACTTCTTCACAGTCATAAAATGGAATGGGAAATAGAACCCACGTCTTCTGGGCATAGTCCCATAAGAGAAAAGGTAAGAATGTGGTCAAAATAAGATTTTCTAATTAGCAATACAAGATTAGCTAATTCTCCCCTTTTGATTTCCTTAGCTGTCCACACACATGCAATACATTATGTTTTTCTTCATACCACATAAATGCAGGTTCTTCCATTGGATATTTACAGTGGACATAGGATATATTGGGGGTGGTCTGCCTCTTATTGTTTCCATCCCAATTCACTCTTATGAGGCAAGACCCTACACAGGAAGTTAAATATCTTCGCCTAGCAAAGCCTACCACATAACTTCTTCCAAATAAAGAATACCAAGCAAATAAAGAAATCAGAAAAAAGAAGGTGGAGAAATTAAGAAATGTCTAGAGGTTAAATTGCACTATTTGAGAAATAATATTATATTGCATTCTATTTGTAGCAGGCAAAAAAATATATATCCTGACAATCCTAGTAATCTGCTAAGCAAGTGTCTGTTTGCATGTGTCTAGAACAGACCTGTTGGTGCAGTTGCCTTTAGCACAACTTGTTCTTGCTCATGTAAGCCACTATGAGTGAGATCCTCAAAAGCTTTTGGTCATTTTACCACAGGAGAATTTCATATGCATATCCTATATGTCTCTGGCCACCCAGTTAACCATTACAGAAAAAAACCAAACACTGATACAAAATGGCCAAAGGCTATGGAAAAATTCTCAGATTTAGATCAGCCAGTTCTGAGCATACAGAACAGTAATACTTTGTACACTCTCCAGGAAATTCAGTTGCTTGGAAGAAACTCTGAATTATTGGATTTTCCCTCTTTCTAATTTTGCATGGCTATCCTTCAAATTCTTCAGCAGAGCAGTACAAATTGAAACCGGTACAAAGCTTTGAGTTTTGACATTCTTCAAATAGTTCTTTTAATTAGTCATTAGAGCCTTTGTTAAAATAGTCCAGTTTTCCACAAGACCAAATGCTAAAACTGTAGAAAGTTGGTTTAAGGAAAGCTTTAAAATAAAAATAATTGTATTTAAATTATAATTAATTTTGAAGACTTAAAATTAAAATTTATTCTGCTTGCATTTTTTTCATTAAATACCAAACAACAAGGCAATTATAAATACTGGCAGCAAAAAACACCGCATCTAGAACATATTGCAGAATATCAGAGCCTGTACCTAGAAGATGGACTTTAAAATCTGAAAAGAACTAATGTATAAATGGTAAGGTGGATGAATGTGTTTGAATATATTGTTTAAAGGCTCTGGACAGAAAATCTGTATCCAGTTTTGATACATATTACATTTTATTCAGGGATATCACTGACAGCAAACAAACAGATCATAAATATTGTCAAATGGTTCCAACCACTAAGTAATTGTTTGGATACATACCTTTTCACTTGTATCCTCTCAGTATTACATTATATAACTCGTTCTTCTCCTCAAATTATATAGTATTCACACATACAAGCCAAACGATTTTATACATTTTTGTGGGAACATAGCTAACAAAAGCTGTGCTGTTCAAAGAAGATGATAGATTAAACTTCAGCTATAATCTCAACACACACACAAAATTGTTAACATATAAAAGGAATGGAAAACATTTTTTCAGGTGCATACACATTTCATGTGTTATTAAAGACTAAAAGAAACCCAGCCATTCACAATAAACCATAGGAAAGTTGAAGCATGTGTTTTCCATGATACGTGTCCTTACCATCTCTAATTTGTTCAGAAAGCTAGTTAATGAAATAACCACATAACTTTATTAAGCAACAGAAGACATGCACTGGAATACAGCAATAAGGATAATATTTAAAAGAAAATCTCCCCAAGTATAGCTTGCATTACCATGAAGGTTATTTAAAATATACACCTTAATCAGAATGTTAAAAAGATATAAAATAGGATATTGAAATATTGTGCAAGATCACATGGAGCAGATAACTCAACTGGTACAAGAGTGATAAGAATTGCTACCAATTACCAAATGGAATTTTTAAGAACATAAAATTCCAATATTCCCTTTCATATACCGAAGCTCATTAGAAGAGGTAAGAAAATTAAAAAGGTTTAAAATAAATTTGGTCAGGTCCCTTGCTCTCTTATACTAACAAACATTTTGAAAATGAAAAAAGACTTCTGAGCAGTGGTAAAAGAAATTCAGTTTCACCACTGGCTCACTTTGCAATCAATACCAGTCCATCCATTTCAATTCTTTGCATCTTTAAATGGTAACTTTCTCAGAGGTCAATTGAGAAGTCTGCTAAAAATTTTGTTACCAATAATACCAATTAAATTTCCCTTGAGAAACATTGTAGGATGTATTCAGATCAATCGTAAAATAACTGAGGCTGGAAGGGACTTCTTGAGGTCATCTCATTCCACGCTTCAGGCAAAAGCAGGGCTAAGCTCAGTGCTCAGGGTTTTATTCAGTCGAGTTCTCCGCTATCTCCAAAGACAGACCCCCCTGTGGAACCTGTTGCAGGGCTTAGCTACTCTCACGCCTATTAATTTCTCTGGGAAACCATTCAGTTTGGAAGGTTGTCTATACAGCTTTATATTCAGGACCTGGAATGCAAAAGTGCACATTCCTAAAACTTAAACCTAACCACAAACACAGGAAGTCAAAACATTCTTAAAGCTTTGTATTCAGAATGGGAGTCCACAAGATAGATTACTAAAATAAAAAATGACACTTATAAAGTTAAATATAATTACAACTAGTACTTTGTCAAGCAATGAAAAACTTTAAAGGAAGGTCAGGATGAAATTTCACTTATGGAGAACCCTAAACAGTCATCAAAAGACAGCAGTGATGCCTATACCATTCCCTGCTGGCCAGGAGTACATGCCTGGCAATTCTAGTGAACAGGACTAGATGGGAAATCCCAGGCAATTCTTGCGTATCACCTACAGTTCTGCTTGAACAAGGAACCTAATTGTCTTATTTGAGCCATTTCAAATTTACTTCTCTTTTAAATGCATAAAAAATCCTTGATAGCAACAAGGAAGAACTGCATTTACACGAGACCAGAGCCTACCTGGTATGCCTACCAGAGCATACCTGTGTATGACCAAATTCACTCTCTCATCTCACCTACTACTGAATTTCATTCTTGCTATAGCCAGTCAGCCTCCCCACCACTTCTCACCAGTTCCCTCCTTTGGATCGAATGGAAATACAGTAAGGTACAAAACAGCGCCATAGCTTTGAGTTGAACTTCAGAGGGAAATCAAAGCTGCAATCGGCACACCAAGGCCATGGAGTATCAGAAATCATGGCCTGAAATGAGAATGGAAAATGTCACAGACATTAGCACTTCTCCAAGAGCTTTTTAACTTCATGGGAGAATGCAGAATGGTTAAGAGCTCCGTTCTTGAAACCTCTGCTTCCCAATGCAGTATTATCTGCCTTTAGAAAAAATCTATGCTACTTTCTCCTAGGAGGTTGTATTTAGCTAATTAAACAGAAGGCTAAAACATCAAGTCAAAGCTTAGCAATAAAGTTGAAAGCTGTTTTACAGAAGAATCAGCAAAATGCAAAGCACCACCCAGGCATTTCTCATAGGAGCTTGATTTCCACAACCTTTTCGCTTTTAAAGTCACAAGGAATCCATTTATAGATATCATGTTAATAGCTGCTGCATTATTTGCAGAGGAATTAAATGATTTCTAGTATAGGTTCTCAGTTTCTCATCCACACTAAAATTATTCACAAGACTAAGCGTATAAATAAGGTAAAATGAAGTTTTAGGTGAGAACAGACAGGATTACAGGACCTGTCCTAGAACCAGTGCCAAAGTGCACTTGACATTGAAAGTGGAATCCTCTCTTTAAATGTTTTTGTACTAGCTGGAAAGAAAAAGCCATGGTCCCACTCATACTAGGTGCACAGGCTAGAGCCCCTCAGCAGCCTGAGAGGCAGGCAAATCCCCTCTCTCAAAGGAACGCTGTGGTCAATCCTTTGTTTTTTTTCCTTTGACCCAACTTAGAAGTGATTCAAAAGCACATTATGTCATACTGTAAAGCTGCTGTTCCAACAAACTGTTTGGCTGCCAGTCTGTGACAGCCTGAGTCCTTCCCAAAGGCAACAAAGCAGACAATATAATCTGCTTCATCATGCCCTCAGCATACTAATGTTCAGTAATAAAATAAACTACAAATGCATATTTATTACTTCCCCACAGAACTCATTTTAAGCTAAAATATTGGAAAAAAAAAACCAAACCCACAAAGACAACACTGACTGCAAAAAGGCAACACTTCTTTCCCACATAATGATTTGAAGGGGATTGACAGAGCTCAATGAAGTTTTCCTGTCATTTCTAAGAAAAAGAATGTACAGCGTGAATCAGATTCATGACACTGTCAAAGGCCGTGTGAGCACAGATTTTAAGTAAAAGGAGGAGGTGGGGAAGGGAAGAAGTATCTCACATGTGGTAAAAAAATTGAGTGTGCTTTTGCACAAAGATATTTCTTCAGTTAAGCCCACTTTAGGGCTTTGGAAGCTTCTACATCATTTATACAGTTCCTTATAGAGCATCCCTTTACCAGTAGACATTAATAATGAAGTAGTTCTTACAGAAGTCTGCATGCTCTTCACAGTCCTAGAAGGATGGCCATGAATGTGTCTGGAAAATCCTTAAAAAACAAGGCAGCAGGTGGGGGGTAGGAGAAAAGAAAGTGAATTTCCATTTTCAGGATTGCCAGATTTTCATCTCAAGAAAACAGCAAAATTAATGTGATATGCTCACTTTTCAACCCGGTACAAATTCTCACCTTGTTTAGTTGGATAAATGTTGGTGTGAAGTAAGTCCTACTTCTTCCCCTTTAAAATACAGATAGCTAAAACTTTGGACATCATTTGAAGAAAGACATCTTGCTTTTTTACACACTATTTTAGAGCTGTGAGTTTGTTCCAAGATGAAGTAAACAGGCCCTGTTTTATAATTTTCTTGCTAGAAGTTAGGAAAAACATCAGGACAAGCTTCTCCTAGGAGGGGTTGTGTAGCCCTGGAACAGGTTGCCAGAGAGGTTTGGTATCTCCAGCCCTGGAAGTTTTCAAGACTCAGCTAGGCAAAGCTGCAGCTGACCAGGGTGGTCAGACTAGCTAACCTCCAGAGATCCAGCATTTCTATCACCCTTTGTAAACAGAAAAATGTTACAAACAACAATGAAACAAGGAAGAAAATTATGGTACAGGCATGGGAAAAGAAAATCCAACTGACAAAATAAGGAATGTCACAGAACTCTCATGTTGGCACCCATGAGCCTCCAGGAACAGATATGGATTCTCACACATCTAGGGTTTAGTTAGTTTGACAAACAAATTCCTGGTAAGACTAAGAACTGGTAACGCCAGCTATTTTTAGCCACATCTGTACATACAGAAGCTCTTTCGGAATTGAACTTGGTAACTTAACACCTCTGCTACCACATGATTTGACACAGGACTGCTCGTAAGGAATTGGACCATTTTAAGGCTAAGGATTTTAAGGAAACTATAGGAACTTAAATCTTCAGTACCCATCTTGCAGAACTGCTTGGTTTCTGATGGTGGTTCTTTCAATCTCTACTTTTTCAGAAGAGTATTAAAAGAGTCATGAATATTGGAACATTAGGAGTGGTTAGAGCATCTTTCTAGTAGAATATTCAGTTTGGTGTTCCTTGATACTCTTTGATTATTTCAAAGAGTCAATCCAGACAATGATTCCTCTGGACTAATATTCTGCCTCCTCAGCACTGGTCATTTACATTTTAAATTTACCTTCATATTGCAATATGGTTATAATTCACATACAGCTAAGTGAATGTTTGAAGCTCATTTACAGACATTTTATGATTATGTAAAACAGGAGACTTGCTTATTAGTTTCTGATAGCAGTGGAAGCTGGACCCTGTACTTGCCCATTAAACAGCTTTCCTTTCAAGTCTGTACTGAAATGGGGACCATGCAGTTTGGTCATTCATATGCAGGTCACGTTATGACTCTAGCCTGTAAATCTTGTAATTCTTCTTTTCAAATAGTTTAGTTGCCTAAACAAATAGATGAATAGGGATCAATGGTGCTCTCTAACTGAAATGTGCTCAATATGACAGATTTACAACTACAAACTTTATTAACGGTTTCATACTAGCTGCCCTTTATACCGACCATGCGGAGCATCTTAGCTACCTTAACTCAAGTGAAGAAAGTCACTTCCTGAAAGTAGAGCAGGTGACCAGTTGCATCTTAATTTTTCATTCATGCCCTCATGCTTGGACATAAGCAGAAAAAGAGAAAGCACAGCCAAGGAGGCATAACAACTGAATGATTCTTAACAGCCATTTCTAGAACACTTACTACTCATGTAAAAACAAGAATAACCCTGAAATTGCTTTATCACAAACCAGGAATTTGGGGCCAATATGCCTCCCAGAACAGAAGAGCCATGGCAAGGTAACTGAAAGGTGTTAGCCAGAATCTCCTTTTTRAGATAGCATCTTTCAAAGAAGATGCCGATGCATTAATGCAAAAAAAAATTGAGAAAAACACATTTTAATCAAAATATCCTATTTAGCTTATTTTAAAAAGGCCTATTGCATGCGTATTTCTCAATTTTATAAAAGCCACAGTCTCAGCACTTCAGGATTTCAAGTACTGTGCAGGTCACTACACTGAGTGATTATAACAAGACAGTGGATTTACAGCCCAGACTAACAGCAGTTAGAGTTCGTTGGGAGTTCAAAACCCTGTGAGCTGTTCTGGTCTTGACTGCTGGTAGAAAAAGAAAGAACATCATGTCAAATGCAACTAAGCAGCCACGTAGCTTAGAGTATAGCCAACAGGTAGACTAATGAGGTCAGGAGAGGATTGATTCAGATCATGAACAAAGAAGGTTTACCGTTGAAGACACGGGATCATAATAACGAAGTAGAGAAAAATAAAAGCCCAAAAGAGCATTTTGGTAACTTGTGAACACTAATAAACTTTTGTCATCTCCTCCAACCCCTGCTTTCTTTTCCTCTAGCCACAGGTGTTAGTGTGCTACTTTCTTCCTTTTTGTTGTTGTTTTGTTTTAGTCTTGTTTCAAGCACAGAGCACAGGGATTTTTCAAGAAAAAACTCCTGCTTGCTTTCTTTGTGCAGCTCCTAGGACACATTTTGACACTGGCTAATCAGTACCAAAGAGATGTTTGAGTTAACTGAGAAGGGGGCAGAGTTAACAGATGTGGGCAATGAGATATATGATCTGGTTGTCCAGGTTAAATGGCTGTTTCTTTTAATGCAAGAAGCAAGCAGTCAGCCTTGTTCTAAAGAGTAAAAACTTCCCTTTCCTGCAAAGACATTGTGCCTATAGCAGCAAGTTGTCACATCGAAGGACATGTTTCCCTTAATTAGAGTCAATAAAATGAATGCAAGCAAGGCAGGTTTTCATGTCCACCCCTCCAATGAGTCATTCACGGGTTTAACAGTTCATTAATGAAATCCAGCATCCTGATGGTTACATGGGCTGCATAAGATTTTTTTCTCTTAGCATTAATTTTCTGAGCCAGTTCTAATCAGATAAGTGATGAGGGTATGGTATTTAACCTCGTTGTCAAGAAAAGCAAAGATATGCAAACCGTAACCATGGGACAAGGTTATATGTGTGATATCAAGTACCCTAGCAACTAGGATCTACAAACAGCAGCTGGAAAACACATTCTCCTTATTTCACTGAATTATAGTTTTTACACTGAGACTACTGCATTCATTTACAGGGATTTTTCTCCTTCCCTCCCTCATGTAAACAAGTCTCATTACAAAGCTCAAAAGACAAATATTTCAAATATAGACGAACAATTTGGACTTGGAGAGCTGCCCTGTAACGATGCAGCAGAAAACAAGGCCTTATCTCTGTTGGATAAGGAATGATGTCAACAGTAGCTATGTTAACAAAGAGGTCAATAATGACTAGTAAACATAACCCAAACAATTGAGTAAGTGAAGGGTAAGGGATTGGTGCAGGAGAGAGGCTAATGCTTTTACAAGGCTTTTAAAAAAAATTCTTCATTGCTTTGTATTGGGAACACACAAAGCAGGAACAGACAGTTAGCTGGACTCTTTTTTTTAATCATCATAGAGAAATCATCATTCTCTTTACATACATGCCACAGCAATCCACTTCCAGATGCTGCTAACCCCTACCACTCAGCAGAAAAGGTGGTCAGACTGGTATCTTGGATGTACAGATATCCCCAGCAGCATTTTGTGAGAGACAGTATGTGTGTACACAAGAGAAATTTAGCATTTATACTGAGACAGCAAAGACGGCTCCTATGTAGAAACACACCATGATCTCCATAGGTCACAATACAGTGCACAATAAACAGTTCATTATAAAAAAAAGACCAAAACCTAAAACCAAAACAAAACCGCAAGCAACTTTTTCTTTATTCTCTGGTCTCCCTTGGACAATTCTTGAAAAAATCTGTTGGCTCACTAATTTTACTTCATGCTCTTGATAAATAATTCCTCCTTTTAAGCACCTTGCCCATACCTATGGTCCCAGAGCTTACTGGGCAAAGGCTACTTTTAAGAGCAATGCTAAAAAAAATGTCAAGGTAAATGCTCCTCATTGCTGTTCTTGTCTTGCAGACTCCATCTGAAGGCTGTGAGAACTATTCATACCACACAACTGGATCTTCTCTGATGAGTCTCTATTTAAACAAGTACCAATAAATGTTGCAACTGAAAATAACACATCTTCATTTTGGGGTTTAACTTTGTCTTCCTTAAGGGCTTTGCCAATGATACTGTACAGTACTGCGCCTGCCAGGTGCCTTTCCCTATGAACAAAAAATAAACTCTTAACAGTTGCCACACAAAGATGTTATGACATCCATGTGATACATATCTTCAAACTGCTGAACCCACCTTAACTCAGCTGTTCAATGGGTGGCTGTAGTTTAAACTTCTCCTCTAACTACTTCTGGAATGATAAAATCTACATTTCAGTGCCTCCACATTTTTTGACAAACCATTCTGCTTTTGCCTAGTTTGCAGGCAATATTTCTGAAGTGCAAGTAAGTATGCTAAGACAAGAATCCTGAGAATGGRTTAAAACATAAAACCAGCCTTTAAAACCAATATCCACTCCATCTCAGGATTTTTCATCAAAATTCTGTAAAAGTGCTTATTTGCTTCTTGGTTTGTGGGAAATATGGGTGCTACCAGTTGAACAACAAAGAGATGATTCCATGACGTATTTACTTGAGATACTGCCAGAAATCCACACCTTGCACTAACAGATCTGACTCAGGGCACACAGTATTTGGGGGAGGAAAAAAATCAAACAACAAAAAGAAATGCACGAAAAAACCTCACCAAACAAAATTTCATTCTAGATCCAACATTGAAAAGAAAGACATTGGGAAATCCTATAAAAGTAGTTAAAGGAAAAAGACATTAGGAAACAAAGAAAGTTATGTTGGTTTGTTCTGGGGTTTTTTTTGGTTGTTTTTTTTTTTTTTTAAAAAGGTCTTTCCTGTGTAAACTGTGTCCCTAATCTCAGCAGGTACTGCATGAAGTGCTACAGTTAGCCAATTATCACAGGTGTTTACAACAAATACTTGCATAATTAAACAAACATTGACAGCAATTTTCAATTCAGTGAATATTCCAGCCACTTAGACCTTGGCAGAAAGCCCTGTCAAAACAGATAGATACAAAGACTACAAAAAGCAGGGCAGCACAGAAAGTACATTTCATGCTCACACTCTTAAAGTTATTACATGACATTAGTAATGTAATAATGGTGTAAATATCTAAATAGACCTCTAAAGAGTGAATAAATTAATAAAGCTCCTGACACTTATCCAATCAAAGAGGCTTGAACAGAGAATGCTCAAAGTGATCTTTTACTGTCTGTAACCTGCTGACAAATTCCTTGCACTTTACCAGTGCACAAAGTGTGCAAGTGACTTCTGCACTATTTGTTCCTCAAAATAGCATTTAACTAGGGTTTATCAGGACTTGCAGCCCCTTGCAGATCTTACCAGCTTTAGAAAGGCAGTTAAACATCAAGGAATGAAATGTAAAGGAAAGACCCTGCAAACTAACCTGGAAACACAGAAAATATACCAGTTTTTTTTCCAGCAGTGCTGCTGCTGTTTTTTCTACTAAGAATAACATGAAACTTAATCTAAATTTTGAACACACTTTTCTGAATTTTGTTCCTACTCTCTTTTGCCTGGGTGCAGGAATGCTTTTGTATAGTTTTTACATTTTGCCCTCTTCCCCCTGCCCTGCAATTATTTAGACAGCCATCTTCCCAAGCATTGCTGCCCACAAGTACAGTGCTCTGCATCAAGGCAGCCAAGAATAATATTTTTACCTGTGTCAAACCATTTCAGTACTGTAGCTACAGGGGTAAAAAAAAGCAGCAGACTAGTGTCACTTAATTTAATGAATGATACGTTTAGCTTCAAATTCTCTGAAGATGGACTTACATCTTTCTAACATTTCTCCTAATACCCAGATGATTTTCCATGTTTCTCTTACCCTTTAACATGGAAAATGACTGGACATTATGTCTGCAGGTTTCCTTTGCAGCTGTAGACTTCTGGGAATTATTCCTCAAATAATACATAACCCTTCTGAAAACAAACCTGTTATTTTCACAAAAATATGAGTTGTCTCATACAAAAATAAATCAAAATCATTCTCAGTTTATCATAGAACCAGTAACACAAAAAACTGCCCATCCATAATGTCAGTCCTATTACTGTGTCCTCATTTAATTGCCTCCAAACTGGCTTGAAATTTCTCAATGGCACAGGCAAGACTGAATGCAGCTGTTCTAAGGATGTGCGGGATGGGTCCAAATTGTTTTTGCAACACCAAAAGAAGGTGGCCTAGTATGAGGCAAACATGTGGCTAGGACCTGGAAGGGTTGGCTTAGTTTTCCTGCTGCTGTTGGGAGACAAGGAAACTAGGAGAGGTGGCAACAACTTGCTTCTTCCCCACCCTTTCCTTGCCATACTGTATTCCTATGCCCCGACCTCAGCCATTCTCTCAGCTGCGGGCAAATTCCCACCCAGGAATCTTTGCTATAAACAAAGCAAGTAGCAGAAACACAACCATACTCTTGCTGCTAGCCTCTGTCAGTGCTCTCATTTGCAGAGTCTGGAGCAGCCCCTGAGTTGTATGACTGACTTTCACTTCACAATTCTCAAGTCACAGTTCTTACAGATCAATAGGATTGGTGAACATGCTTAAGTATGAAATCTGATTGTGTACTGAGTGGGAGGTTTTCATCATTCAGGACTTGCAGTTGTTGGTGCAAACTTCAAAGCCTCCCAGAGCTTTAAAAATAAAAATAAATAAATAACGGACGTATCCCTGAAGACCAGAAGGCTTATCCAAAGAGAGGGCGTATGAAAATAAGGTCAGTAATTTCCATCAGGAGAAGATAGAGTGGCACAGTGCATTTTTCTCTAAGAGTAACCTGTTGATGAAGAGTATAATTGTCTCATGCCCTTTTAACATGAGTGACTGCTTTAAATATGTCAAAACCATTTACCCACTAACTTTCTCTGTTGTAAAACTGGAAGTAGTTTCAGTGAGTTAAAAGATTTGAATACTTTCCCCCAAAATACACTTACCTGCTCTCTCACTCTTAGACAAGAAGCTGAAGCATTCTAGGCACTAGAACAAGGAAAGGTTGCTAATTTACTAAGACATGAATGCCAAATGATAACAATTCAGGACGTCATGTCCAGTCTGTAGGAGGCTTTTGTTCTGATTTTTGGATTGCTTCCATGGCAGGAAGTTGCTTCAGTTGTTGCTTTAGAGTTTTCTCAGAATCACGATAGCAACGGAAAAAAAAAAACTTAGACCAATTAAGGTTTCTGGTTTTATTAAAAATATTCATTGCTTTATTGTTTTGTGCAATGATCACAAAGTTATTATGAGATCATGCATATAATTCCTTCTAGGTTCATTTCAAAATGGGGCATCAGTTTAAGGAAAGAAAATACAGATTGCTTGTTTCTCTATGCTATGTAAGTTTTTCCTCTAGCACATCGTTTAAAGCAAAAACCAAAGCTAAACTTCATAACTTTTGTCAAGTGTTGAAAATAATCCTTTTCTTCCTCAAACCTGCTGTAAATCTTATTTATAAAAACAGAGTGCTAGATTCTAGAAATGATAAAAAATCATCACTTCAAAAAAAATTCTACCATTCCTATCAGGAAAAACAATGTTTTCCCCATCTCTGGCTTCAGGCAAATTCCAGGTTGTCTCAAAGTTAAATCTTGGAAAATCTGAGAATTTGACGGGATGAAAGAGGGAGTATATTTGCTTTTAAGAGTGGAATTTCATTAATTCTTTTTAATGGAAAAGGGAGTACCAGAACAATTCATAGAATCTGAACTTTGCTTTAAATTTACATTTCTATTTAAATATGAACAGCAAACCTTAATGTTATCTAAATCAAAACTAAATATTTTTGGTTTAAGTCAAATAACAGAGCAAGGTTGATCTACAGTTATGGTTGACCTAAGATCTTGTTTTTTCCACTTTCCAGAGAAAACTTAAAATAAAGCCTCCCTAAACCCCATGTTTTTAAAACTTCCTCTTTCCCTTTCATTTTGAAATTTCAGAATTTCTCCTTCATATATAGATTAGTAAAACACTGAGTTAATAAGTTTAAAAACAATCCTATGCTAACTTATTACCAGCTATATCTCTTTTTGTTAAAAAATGCTATTTTAAAACACACACTTATATGCTATTTATCCACACATTTATATTAAATTCTTAGCTTACATCTTGACTTTTGCTACCGAGTTTGATTATTGAGTTTTAGTGTTTTGCTATACTGCAGCTGAGGATTTTCCTGAGAATTTGTCTTTACCAGCCACAGATATAGCTAGCAGTTCAGCCAGGAAGTCTTAAAGAGGTTTCAGTGCTCCTGTACCTCAAAATCAACAAAATGAAAATGCACTGATGATCTATCTCCATCAGTTCTGTCAGCACTCAGGAGCTCTAAAACTCTGATTTCTAGAAGGAAACACAAATTGACCAGGGATTTTTTTTTTTTATTATTTAATGACAAAAAATCTAGAACTGGTGACAGGAAATCCTTACAACACAGAGGTCATAACAAGCAGATTAAAAAAATCATTTTGATATTAAGAAGTTAAACCTGGAAAACAAATTCTTACAGTTAAAAAAGTCATGCCTTTACAGTTTCATGATTTGTTTTCTTCATGTCTTCAACTGAATATTTTACTACAAAAAGTTCTTGTTAGTTCTGATTTGGTTTAAAAATATGACAAAACATCTTGCTTTTCGGTGAGTCTTCATATAAGTGTGTGGGAGTCAACATATATAAATATCATGTTGAATAAGTTATTTTATATCTTTCTCTTCATTCTCTCTCTCTCCCCCCCCCCCCCCCTTTAAAAAAATAAGCATAGTCTAAACTGAAGCTTTTTCTTCCTGTTCACAGATCAAGAATTGAACAAATTCAATTAATTTGATTCTGTTTGCAATCAAACAGAAGTTGATGTCAACTCATAGAATCTATTAATCAGCCAGTGAAACTCTGCATTTTGGGCAAATGTTAGCAATGCTTAGTTAGTTTCAAACATTCCTGTATCCCACATCTAAAATACATTTTGTTGCATATTTTCAAATAGAATATTTTTTCTAATTTGGAATATACAAGCCCATAGGAATTCAGACAAGTTTTAAAAGTAAACAAAAATAAGATAAAAATGTAAAATAAACTACTAAAGAGAGTAAATTGCTCAGAATATAACAAAAGACATCTGGCAGAAGAGCAGCAAAAGACATCTGGCAGAAGAGCAGCAAAAGTCACGGGAAAGGAGGCCGTGACAGGCTGCAACTGCAACTTTCAAGATATATATCTGTAGGTTGAAGAATTTTATTTCACTGGAATCTTAATGAAAATTAACTTATCTATCTTCAAGACCTGACATTTTACTCAGTGGATGACTATTCTTCCTTACTACTTAGTTACTCTGATCTTGAGCCACTGTAACCGACCAACACACCCCCACAATGGAAGAAGGCTCAGAGGAGATGACCAAAATTATTATCTCAGGAAGAATATAAAGAATGACCACCAATTATTGTAAAAAAGGCTGAACTTACCTCAACACGAGGGGGACTGGAGGGTAATCCTTGTTTTAGAAACATGAGTGTACCAGTGGGTCATTGGGTTGTATAAACAGTCTTCCTTGAGATGATTAGTGAAGAGTAATGTCTTTCTGAGCTAGCCAGACCAGCATGGAGAAAGTGGATATGTGGTTCAGCCCAACAGAGAGTATCAAAACTGAGCAACCGATGAAATGTGTTTCAATTTGTGCCCATTTTCTCTTGTCCTGGCAGTAGGCACTACTGAGAAGAATCTGGCTCCCTCTTATTAACTCCCTCCTGTCAGGTGTTTGTACACATTCATGAGATCACTCCTGAGCCTCCTCCAGGCTGAAGAGTCCCAGCTCTCTCAGCCTCTCCTTATATGAGAGATGCTCCAATCCCCTCATCATCCTCGTTGGCCTGTGCTAGAATTGCTCCAGTAAGTCTGTATCTCACCTGTACTGGGGAGCCTGGAATTGGACACAGCACTCCAGATGTGTCTCACCAGTACTGACCAGAGACGAAGGATGACCTCCCTTGACCTGCTGGCAAAGCTATGCTGTATGCAGCCCAGAAGACAGATGGTCACCTTAGATGCGAGGGTGCATAGCTGGCTCGTGGACAACTTGTAGTTCACCAAGGATGCCAATGTCCCTCTCTGCAGAGCTGCTTTCCAGCCAGTGGGCTCCCAGCATGTGCTGGTGCATGGGGTCATTCCTCCCCAGGTGCAGGACTTTGCATTTCCCCTTGCTGAACTTCGTGAGGTTCCTCCCTGCCCAGTTGTCCAGCCTGTGGAGGTCCCTCTGAATGGTAGCACATCCATCTGGTCCACCACCTGCTCTGCACAGTTTTGTATCATCTGCAACATTGCTGAGCTTCTCATTCTGCCCCGTGTCCTGGTTTCAGCTGGGATAGAGTTAAATTTCTTCCTAGTGCTGTGTTTTGGATTTAGTATAAGAAGAATGTTGATAACACACTAATGTTTTTAGTTGTTGCTAGGTAATCTACAACTCCAGGAATTTTCAGCTTCCCATGCTCTGCCAGGTGCACAAGAGGCTGGGAAGGAGCATAGCCAGGACAGCCAGCCCAGCTGGCCAACAGGGTATTCCACACCATATGACATCATGCTCAGTATGTGAATGGGGGGGGGGGTTCAGGAAGCAGCGATCATTTTGGCCATTTTCTTGGCAGGTGGTGAGCCATTGCATTGTGCATCACTCATTTTGTATATCGTATCATTATTATATTACTATCATTGTTATTATTATTATTCCTTCCTTTTCTGTTCTATTAAACTGTTTGCTCATCCATGCAGGCCTTTTGCTACCTTTACTTGATTTCGTACTTGTCAGGATGGGCCATTCTTGAGTTTGGAGGAGGTGATCCTTGAGTATCAACCAGCTCTCCTGGACCCCCCTTTTCTCTAGGGCCATATCCCATGGGATTCTTCCAAGGTGATCTCTGAAGAAGCCAGTGATCTCTGAAGAGGCCTGTTCTCCTGAAATCCAGGTCTGTTGGTCCTGCTTTTTGCCCCGCTACCTCCTCTTAGTGTCCTGAACTCCACCACCTCATGTTCACTGCAGCCAAAGCTGACCCTGCCTTCTAAATGAGGAAGAACTGGTTGGGGGTGTGGAAGCACCAGGTCCAGCAGAGCGCCTTTCCTTGTTAGCCTCTCAACCACCTATGTCAGGAAGTTGTTGTCAATATGCTCCAGAAATCTCCTAGATTGCTTGTGCCCTGCTGTGGTGTTCTTCTAACTCACTGTAAGTGATGAAAATAAACTGTAGTATCTTTCTGATAATTTGCAATTTTTTAATTTTCAGATCCAAAACTATTCTTTGTAATCACAAAAAATACTGAAAGATACCCTTTGAACATGCAAATRGATTCTTTTTTTTTTGCTGTTTAGCTACCATAAMTRCACCTTAGCAATAAACGTGATATACAAGGATGTAGCATATACAAGTGCATCTCTCCTGAAGTACTTGCTACTCCATCTCATATTGCCTAGTCCAAAGATGTAACTGTGGCAGCTTCTTCTTTTGAGACAGCAAGAACAAACTTGTATTGAAAGTTAAATTCCAAAGAAAGTAATGTTATGCACACAAAGGAATCACGTCAACACAGATATTCAAGCCTGTCAAAATCCTTACTGAAGTGAGTACAAATCCACCAAAGTCAGAAATGCTCCATGCTTAACATGGCCTTCAAAAACTTTATTCTAAAAATAGTTGGGGCATGTTATTTCTAGCCCTCCCTCCTCACAATGTTAGAATATTTTCAAGTTTCTTAAAAGTAGAGAAGTTAAATATCAAAGCAATTTTTTTTTTTTCATAAAAAGAGCAAAAATTCCTTGCACACAGTAAGATCTGCCTGCCATCTCTGTGGAAGTAGAGGACAGAGATCCATGTGGCAGCAAAGACACAAAAGTTATTGATGTGTTAGCAACCATGGAAGTGCCTGAGAACGGTCACATAGGAATTAGAGATTCTCCCCCAAAAAAGGTGGCGGGATCAATAGCCCAAGTGAAGTGTGTCTACACCGATGCATGCAGCATGGACAACAAACAGGAGTTGGAAGCTGTTGTGCAGCTGGAAAACTATAATATAGTTGCAATCATGAAAACATGGTGGGACTCACACAACTGCAGTGCTGCAATGGATGGCTATAAACTCTTCAGAAGAGATAGGCAAGGAACGAGAGGTGGTAGGGTAGCCCTGTATGTTAGGGACAGTTTTGACTGTCTAGAGCTTGATGATGGTGATGAAAGGATCGAGTGTTTATGGGTAAGAATCAAGGGAAAGGCCAACAAGGCAGATGTCATGGTGGGAGTTTGTTATAGACCACCCAACCAGGATGAAGAGACAGACGAAATATTCTATAAGCAGCTGGGAGAAGTCTCACGATTGCTAGCCCTTGTTCTCATGGGGGAGTTCAATTTACCAGATGTCTGCTGGAAATAGAATACAGTCTAGGAGGTTCCTGGAGTGTGTGGAAGATAACTTCCAGACACAGCTGGTGAATGAGCCAACTAGGGAAGGTGCTCCGCTAGACCTGTTTGCATGGAGAGAAGGACTTGTGGGTGATGCGATGGTTGGAGGCCGTCTTGGGCATAGCGATCATGAAATGACAGAGGTTTTGATTCATGGAGAAGTAAAGAAGGGTGTTAGCAGAATTGCTCCCTTGGAGTTCCAGAGGGCAGACTTTGACCTATTTAGGGGCCTCGTTGACAGAGTCTCTTGGGAGGCAGTCCTGAAGGGCAAAGGAGTGCAGGAAGGCTGGACATTATTCAAGAAGGAAATATTAAAGGTGTAGGAGCAGGCCATCCCCATGTACCGAAAGACAAGCTGGCGGGGAAGACCAGCCTGGCTGAACTGAGAGCTTTGGCTGGAACTCAGGGAAAAAAAGGAGAGTTTATGACCTTTGGAAGAAGGGGCAGACAACTCAGGAGGACTACAAAGATGTCGTGAGGTTATGCAGGGAGAAAATCAGAAGGGTAAAAGCCCAACTAGAACATAAACTGGCTACTGCCGTAAAAGACAATAAAAAATGTTTCTATAAATACATTAACAACAAAAGGAAGGTTAAGGAGAATCTCCATCCTTTATTGGATGCGGGGGGAAATATAGTGACAAAGGTTGAAGAAAAGGATGAGGTACTTAATGCCTTCTTTGACTCAGTCTTTAATAGTAAGACCAGTTGTTCTCTGGGTACCCAGCCTCCTGAGCTGGGGATGGGGAGCAGAATGAAGGCCCCATAATCCAAGGGGAAATGGTTAGCGACCTGCTACACCACTTAGACACACACAGGTCTATGGGGCTGGATGGGATCCACGCAAGGTTATTGAGAGAGCTGGTGGAAGTGCTCACTAAGCCACTTTCAATCATCTATCAGCAGTCCTGGCTAACTGAGGAGGTCCCCAGGAGGTTAGCAAATGTGATGCCCATCTACAAGAAGGGCCGGAAGGAGGATCCAGGGAACTACAGGCCTGTCAGTCTGACCTCGGTGCCGGGGAAGGTCATGGAGCAGATCATCTTGAGTGCCATCACACGGCACATACATGACAACCAGGTCATCAGGCCCAGTCAGCATGGGTTTATGAAAGGCAGGTCCTGCTTGACTAACCTGATCTCCTTATATGACAAGATGACCTGCTTAGTGGATGAGGGAAAGGCTGTGGATGTTGTTTACCTGGACTTTAGTAAAGCTTTTGACATCATTTCCCACAGCATTCTCCTGGAGAAGCTGGCGGCTCATAGCTTGGACAGGTGTACTCTTCGCTGGGTAAAAAACTGGCTGGATGGCCGGGCCCAAAGAGTTGTGGTGAATGGAGTTAAATGCAGTTGGCATCCGGTCACAAGCGGTGTTCCCCTGGGCTCAGTGTTGCGGCCAGTTCTGTTTAATATTTTTATCAATGATCTGGACGAGGGGATCGAGTGCACCCTCAGCAAGTTTGCAGACGACACCAAGTTGGGCAGGAGTGTTGATCTGCTTGAGATCTGCCTGAGGGTAGAAAGGCTCCACAGAGGGATCTAGACAGGCTGGATTGATGGGTCGAAGTCAATTGTATGAGATTCAATGAGGCTGAGTGCCGGGTCGGGCACTTGGGTCACAACAACCCCAGGCAACGCTACAGGCTTGGGGAAGAGTGGCTGGAAAGCTGCCCGGCGGAAAAGGACCCGGGGGTGCTGGTCGACAGCTGGCTGAACGTGAGCCAGCAGTGTGCCCAGGTGGCCAAGAAGGCCAACAGCATCCTGGCTTGTATCAGAAATAGTGTGGCCAGCAGGACTAGTGAAGTGATTGTCCCCCTATACTTGGTACTGCTGAGGTCACACCTCGAATACTGTGTTCAGTTTTTCACTACAAGAAAGACATTGAGGTGCTGGAGCGTGTCCAGAGAAGGGCAATGAAGCTGGTGAAAGGTCTGGAGAACAGGTCTTACGAGGTGCGGCTGAGGGAGCTGGGGTTGTTTAGTCTGAAGAAGAGGCTGAGGGGAGACCTTATTGCTCTCTACAACTACCTGGAAGGAGGTTGTAGTGAGGTGAGTGTTGGCCTCTTTTCCCAAGTAACAAGAGATAGGACGAGAGGAAATGGCCTCAAGTTGTGCCAGGGGAGGTTTAGATTTGTTATAAGGAAAAATTTCTTCACCGAAAGGGTTGTCAAGCACTAGAACAGGCTGCCCAGGGAAGTGGTTGAGTCTCCATTCTTGGAGATATTTACAAGACTTGTAGATGTAGCACTTAGGGACATGGTTTAGTGCCGCGATTGAGAGACGGAGACC
>JASVER010000127.1:1923103-2104207 GCA_030449065.1 Oceanodroma leucorhoa | reverse complement strand
ACTTGTACCCACTTGAGCATAATTTTAAGATCTTGCCCCGAGAGATTCTTCTCATGTTTTTTAAGAAGGGCTTTCATAAGTTTGTATACGTCCCTCTCTGGGGAAGACACCTGACTTCCCATGTTTCCCACAGCTCACCTCACAACTCCGGAGGGATTCTTAATGCCGGCTCCTGCTTCCTTTCAGCAGCTCATTCAAAGTTCTGTGGGACTCGCAGCATGCCACGCAGATAGGTGGTTCTTAATCCCGCATCACGTCGGGATCACCAATTTGCCGCGATTGAGAGACGGAGACCTGGCTTGATGCAAGTCAGGATCTACTTTATTGAGTACAACAACCGATTTTATATTCYAAACAGACAATAAGAGACATGTGTTTTAAGYTGATTGGTACAATGGTTAATCACCTAATACATATTACAAAAATTGAGCTCATGATTGGCTAACGYCTAAGTTCAGCTTGACATTTTCTRCGGTTAATTATCTGCTAGCTCACAGCATTCTTCTTCTTTCCAGCTCCTACTCCTACATCYTGTTTCTATAGCACATGTTTATCTTTGGATAAGAAACCAGCCCTCCRAGAAGAAACATTCTTCCTCTTATCATCCCTGGTCCCAGGRATGTAACAGTCTGCTTACAGATTGTGTGAGTTACGAGACGCTAGGTTGAGCACATCCCTCCTAATCAGCTCTGTCTCGCTGCTAGCAGGAGAGATCAGAAGGCTGCCCCCGACAGTTTAGTGGTGGACTTTGTAGTGCTAGATTAACAGTTGGATTTGATGAACTTAAAGGTCTTTTCCAACCTAAATGATTATATGATTCTATATCTTGGTTTAATTACCCTATACATATCCTGCTAAGGATCACTTTTTTTTCCATTGCATAAACATGGTCAGGTATGCTCTGTTGGATGAAGTTCAGATGCCTGCAGTGCATTCTATAGTCTTTCTGGTGTCATGAAAAAAAGCTTACTAGAAGAAAATCCCATAGTTCAGCAATTTTACAAGAAAGGAGGAAGCAGGGAGGACAGCAATATGCAACCTGTATCAATTGGTTTGATAATAGATTTACCACCCAAAGATGCTGTAAATAATTTCTTTCGAATCTACTTGTGACATTTTTTTAAAAAAAATTTGCCACTTTATTGTAAAACTTTTAGCAAAAGTTTTCAAGAAATGAGACAATGATGAGAATTTTATGGAGACTACAGCAATTACGTTCCTTTGACCTCCATAGTAGAAATCTGACAATGCCAACTGAATGGAAAGTGTGGAAAAAACTTGTATGTGATAATAGTCATCTTCATTAAAATAAACTGTGAGAGAGAAAAATAAGCAAATATAATAATATAAGCATTTCATTATAATTAGATATCTTGTGTTCAGACAAATATTTTTTGAAAGAGAAGGTGAGTAGAGGTATCCTGAATTATTGCACAAAATTAACAATTTTGATTGAAGGCCAAAAATTTACTATAGTGCAGGCTTGTTCTTAGCTTAATAAAGCTCAGAGCTGATGAATTTTTATGATATAATCTCATAATTAATTGTTAACAAAATGCAGCAATTCTGCATATAAGTATTACCTGAGTCCATTACCTGAGGACTTGGACAGAAACTAGTAAAGGAACCAATGACATTTCTGAAGTTTTGGTACAGCTGACACTTGATCTTTTATTGGGAACTGGCTTGATTCTTGAATCCTTGAGGCGCCAGAACAGAACATTAGGAATTTCTAAGAAACATCACATTTCAGCCTGATTTCATACAATCCCCCTAATGGCAGATTGGTTTCCCTTAGCTTTCTGCTTAAGACTACAAGACTGCATTTCTAGGTGGAAAATATTTTTACATAGAAACCACTATAGTATTATTCTTTGAGTGAGGAGTTGTCCCAGTTTAGTAATAACTAAACTATTTGCATAGGCAGTCTAGATTTATGACATGTAGCAACCCAAGAGTGAGCAAATGCCTTTGAAAGACACAACAACCTTTCTTGATTTTCTAATCATGATTTAGGGGCTCTGGTCTGCAGGTAGAAAACTGAACGTTTGTCTCTTTGGTTTACTGCAATCACCATGATCTGCACTGCAGTGGTTATACTCTCCAGAGACACTAACTCATGAAATTTGTAGGGTCAGCAAACATTAGACATGCCAACAAGAGAAAAAAATTTTTATACTTACCAGAATACTGATASAGTTTCTAAATCGGAGCTGCAGAGCATGAATTGAAATCTAGTTAAGAACCTTTTTGGCTTTCAGATGTTGAGAATACCGGATGTGCCAGCTAAGGACAGTAACATGAGGCTGCTTGACAATTTGCAAAAGCCCAAAGTAGCTGGGCCTCCAGAAATGCTTTAAGTAGACAGACAAGACTGAGTGATCTATAATTAAATACTATCAGGTGGAAAAAGATCAGACACTAGGAAACTTTTGTTGTGTTTGCTAGTATTCCCATCCTTGCCTCCACTTTATAAATGGGTAGAGCAGTCAACATAATCAGTGCTAGAGCCTGCCTGCAGAAGTACCAACCCACTACTTGAGAGGGAAAAAAAGAGCTTCCCTACAAACATTGTATTAATCACAGTTCTAACTTACCTACAATTCTACCATACGTTGGTACGTGCTAGCCATAACATTGTTCTGCTGGCTTCCTGTCAGAATTATCCTAGCAACTGTTTAGTAGAAAACTATAATTTATCATACGATTCAGAAAAAGAGATGTTGGAGATTATCTGGCAGAACTGCATATTGCAAATGAGATAAATCTCTGTGTTACCATAATAATATTTTTTTTTCACATCTGCTGCAATTTTTACAACTCTTGCAGTTTTTTTAGTGCAATAGAGATTGCTTGAGTGCATAACAGTACAAATCTATTTTAACTTAGTGCAGATGGCATTTAATTTTCAAGGGGAATTCACAGTGACTACTCCAAGAAAACACAACTCAAGCTTATCAAGATACTGATATCTACCTCCTGGGTATAGGAGTTCTTTTATTAGAACAATAAAAAATCCCTCCTGGGTTTTTCATTAGAAAATAAAATGAGTTTCTGTGATCAGTCTGTAAGCCATACCAAGAAAGTATGGCTATATTTTTCCACCAATTGAAAAAGCATTAATGGAAATTATAGACGTATCTAGTTTCTTTTTAAAAAAGACCACAAAACACAAAGAAGAGAAGCAAAAGAGGAACTTTAAAATGGAGAATTACTGCAACATATTTGCATTATTCTTTGTTTGAAGTACGTAGATGTATTACAAATACTGACATAAGATCCACTCCCACACACACCTCTGCAGGGCTTCAGGGAATAGCAAGTCCATGACGATCTGCTAACTTAGACTGTTAGAAAGTTATGTCTACAGCATTATAATTTGGTACAAATATCAACAAGCATTTCCGTATTCATCACAGCCACAATGTTATAACTTTATCAGTTCAGTTCATTCTTAAATCAAGTTACAAGACCATCCTGAATTACAACAGGAATATTACTGAAGAGCACCATAAGTCACTGTAAGACAGTTTGTTTAGTAGTAAAATTCAACAATATTCTAGTCCCTGTACACTAGAATGGGCTAGGAGATTATTTGTTCTGAAGCCTTTCCTAGCATTTCTGGCAGCAAAGTAGCATGTAAGAACAGAATGCTAGAGATAACCTCCCGTGTTATCTCAGTTGCTAAGCTATTGCTTGAGTCAGTTAACAATTCAAAGGCCAGTATAAATATTTATATTTTATTAATATTGGCCAAGCCCTAAGACAAAAGAAACACCTTAGAACAGAGGACCTAAAACAGAAGCTACACATTACTGGTTAAGAAAGCCTGTGCACACAAATTAGGCTGTTAATTCATTCATTGTCATCACCCAGAGGATTTTAACTTTGTTTTAAAAGAAGCARTGAAATATTAATCCTCCAAAAAATTATGCAATAATTTCATTCATCAGGAATATTACAAGCTTTCTGTGTGTCTTATGTCAGAAGCAGTTTAACCCGTATTGCATGAGTTTGATGGGACAGGTTTCACATCATAGTTTAATGACCAGAAGATAAGAAAACAAAACCCTCAGAACTCTGGCTCCAGAGGTGGCAGAAAAAGAACAACAAAGTGGAAAAGAACAACAAAACAAAAGCTCCAAAGATATTTCAAGCTTCAGATTGTTCTCAGAGCACAGAAGAAGAACCTTTGTTAGCACTTCATTTAGTATATAATCGTATTAAAATGTATTAATTGGAAGATTTGCCACTACTTCCAAAAGGTAGAACCTGTTTGTAGTGATAAACAGAGTGCAGTGTTTGTTGTCCAGAGATTTCAAAATGCAACCCTATGTATACTCACTTAAGGGTGTGGATATTTAACTTCAGAGCCATTTACATGGATTAACCAAAATGACGAAGTAAACAGGTGACCTAAAATGGAACCAGCTTTCTCTAGCACTGTGTGGCGCCAACTCAGTTTGGCTAAATGTACAATATGCAACAAAAGGCACACTACCCAATGGGCAGAGGTCCAAACATGTCCAAAGAAATATACAAATCTGCAAGATCTCAAACAAATTTGAGGAACTGCCATTTCACTTCCAAGTGTCAAAATGGAGGGATCTTGTAAATTCCAATAAAATAGTTTCAGCTGTGCCTTTGCATAGCATGGCAGAAAAGGGAGATTGTCCAGTTATTTTACCAAAATATTTACTTTTTTTCTCCTCTCTCTCCCTCCTACATTTTTTGTAACAGCATCAATCACTTCCCACAGGCTTACTGATCTACACAACTCATTGTTTGAATTTTTCAAATATTAATTCTTTAAATAATGGTCAGCCTACAGATTTTTATTACTTTAGGCAACTGCAGCTTTCCTTAGATGGAGGCCAGGCAGTGAGGAAGAAATGCCATGTGGTTGCTCACAAGAAAAATGAGTCAGACAATGTGAAGACCAAGGCACATCCTGCCCTGTTTTCCCTATCGCAGACTCCTAATACGAAGACTTGTCCTCCTCTCTCTCTTAGCTAGTTTCAAATTCGCTTGACCAGCTTCCTCTTACTGTTCATAGTTTGGCAATAGATAGGACAGAAAAGAGAATTCTAGATATCTGATGGAAATTTTGCCTCCACTTAATCAAATAATCTTCACTGTGATCAGGATTTTGTCCACAGTGTTAGCAGAAAAAAGGTCAAGCAACACACAAAATACGTAAGATACCAATATTTCAACTGTTTTGCAATTCATAGAAATCTTGCCAATGGACATTTGACAGAATATTATATTTTTCCTTTATTAAATTAGCACTCTTCAGTTGAGTGAAAAAAAGATAAACTCTGGTCTTCAAGAAAATATCTGCATAATAGATATAATAGGTATTTCTGTAGGCTTAATATTTTAAAGAATGAGTGCTATACATGCAAATTTTTAGATATGATATCATGCACACTAACAGAATAGAATATAGAATATTTTCCAATTTTTCTTTATATAAACCAAATATATACATGAAATTACAAGCAGTCGGTTTTAGCTTTGTTATATTACATCCATTTAACACTCAGCTTACCTAAACTTATAAGAAGTTAGAACTTCATATTTCTTCTGCAACCATGCTAAAGATAAGATCTAAAGACATTTCAAAAAATTATACTTGAAGATTTGCACACCTCCAGGAGTCCTATTATTATTTTAAAGATAATTTCATATATGTTCCAGAAAATGAGACAGAACAAATATTTGTATAGTGCAAGAAAAATGGTCAACTAGTGAAGGAGGTACATTATCACACATGTCTGTTCGATATATTTCACACTGTGGTAAGTAAATCCTATTATCTTTCTCACCAGGATATGTACAGAATTGGGGTAGGATGACTGTGAACTCCTGGAATGCAAACCCAGCATSGGTTGTGCTAGTCCATGTGTTTTCACAAGGTACTGAGTTTCATTTAGCAGGGTAAAGAGGCAACTGTGCTAGATTAGAAATACCAAGCCTATTCCTATTTGCAGGATTAGAGGGATCAGGGAAAAGACAGGGTTCTGAATTCAGAACTTACCTGAAGAGAAGCAATTACATCAGATCGCTTTTCTTGTGCTTCCATGTCAGTTATGTAGTCCCTGCTTTTCAGAACAATTAACTCCAAAACCCAATTATGAGTTAACATTATTCTAAAACAAATAGAAATCAAAGCAGTTGGTACCTAACTTAAAGATATTTACAGATAGACTAGAAACAAACTGGGAGCACAGTGAGAGCTGGAGGTTCCTGACCTTTATGTGGAAGGGAAGTGAAAATTTCCAAGCTGATTTCTTTATAAACTACTGAAAAAAGGCTGATGGTATTGTTTGATTTGCAGTAAATGTGTTTAACCGTGCCAAGAAGTGAGATACTATTGAGAAGACCACTGGAAAGAAAGAGAGCATCTCTCACTCATTGTAAAACACACACCAGTAATTTCTGACTTCCACACAGTTATTCAGTCACTTACAGTGGTCATCAAATTCTGAAATATGCTTATTACAAGCACTTGGCTTGCAAGTGCTTGGCTTTTGGCTGCCTGAAGAGGAATGAGGGAAAAAACCCCCACATGTAAAATATTTTAATTGAATATAATAGACAAACATCTTAGAGACTGAAAGACTTGCTTACTGTGCACTATATTATCAATCAATCTCATAACAGGCTTAGAGTCCCAGAATCTCCCCCCTTCAGTTCCTTACCTACATTTCAATCAATATATATTGATCTGTTCTTCTCTTTACTGCCTTGGTGGCAACAGGGAATGCAAGCAGTCGGCACTCTCTTACCAAGTCCTTGTATCATTGACTAAATCAGGGAAGGAAGTTAGCAACGATATTGTGTAGTAACTGTAGGAAGGTGAAAAATATACTCAATGGAGGTAATATTTGGGAATTTGGCCTTAGTTTAACAACTATGATAAAAATACGAATAAATTTGAGCAAGTTTCAAGGCAGACAGAAGAAGATGCATTCTTGATATTGCAATGGCCTATTTCTACATGTAAGACACAGTGTGACAGACTTAATAAAAAAAAGTTTGTAGGGACCCATAAGATAGGTAGAAACAGTGCTTTAATCAATTTTGTTCCTTGAAACAGCAAACTTATTTTAAGAAAAGCACTTCTAAACATTTAAAAGCAGAATACCTTGTCTCTGCTTATGAGTTTATAAATTCTAGCAAAAGGTTGCTCTAATAAAAGATATGGAATTTTAAATGTATAATGTCAGTACATGTAGGAAAGACCAGCAAGTCTTACTATGGTCAAGCCACCAAAAAAAAAAAATCAGAAAAACCCATCCCCGCCCTCTAAAACCCAGAATTTACTTGCTTCCTTAATCTAATAATTTACACATCAGCTTTGCAGACATAACAATGCTGATTCTGGATGACATATTTATGTTTATTTCTGTCAAAGACTGGAACAGGATTATTCAAGTTTTTCTTAGCACATTTTGTACTGCTGGGACAATTGTAGCATCAACAAGGTGAGAAACTAAGGTGATGAAGAAAAAATAGACCAGTGACTTGTGTTAAAACAAGTTAAGAAGGCATCAGTTGTTTTAACGACAAACTGTCACTCAAAAGAAAACAAACCATGATCAAGTACTTACCCCTTCTAACAGTTTTGTATTATATGACTTAAAATGTTTGTTTTATTGGTAAGAGATTCAGTATCATAAGGGAAGAGGAAAAACATCAGCTAGGATAGCTTATCTTCCTCTTGTGCAAGTTAGACCTATATTCATTTTGCACCTTCCTCTCTCAGTTGGCAAGAGTGTATTTTTAATATTATGAAGGGAGAATTTTTTTTTTCAGATTTTTTTATACTTACTGACTGAAAGCTAAATATTACTGTCTGCCCTTCCTCAGATTTCAGGTAGCATGTGACATGCCACAGAACTGTGTGAATTAAAAATCAAATGAATAGTATTAGGAACTAATTAAACCCCCATTACAATCTTCTTTCTTTCACCTCTTTGAAGCCTCCTCCCTTGAATCAAATCCAACCGTGACAAGGTCAGCGTTCCCTCCTCAGAACAGGAAATAAATCTGCACTCTAAAAAGAATCTCAAGCTCCATTTTCTTCCCCAACTCAGTAGAATTACATCTTAAGACAATAATTCACAATTATGTTCTCTAATATCCAGAAGTATATGAATTGCCTTCCGCAGAGCTGGATGTTACAGGGTGATCTTTACAATTCTTACAAGTCATTGTTAGCTGGTGCAGAGAAGGCAGAGAAAAAAAAGGTGCGTTACCATTAAATTGTCATTGCGGAAGCGCAAGAAAAAAGTCACACACGAAAGCTGCCCAACTCTTGGTTCGTAATTTGTCCCCATTCTTCACAAAGTTGTTCCCTCCCTGCCAGCTTATCTCACCTTCCTTCCCACTGTTTTCTTGGCTGTTTTGCTACAGTCATCTGAGGAACCTTTTTTCCACAAGTTGCAGTGTGACCACCACTTACTGTGAAGCGCCTGTGTTAGTTTGTTGCTTTCTTCTTGTGCTCAAGAACACAAGGGCTAGGTTCATTATTGCGAGAGTCCCCAGAATTTCGGTGCCAACCCCACCCCACTTAGTTGCAGAGGTGTTCAGGACTAGCTACTAGGAACAAGTTGATTACTTTGCACTGGTTGGCCTGTCATTCCCCTCCTACGTCTAAAAATTAACCTGCTACCCATCTGCCTAAAAGAACCCCAACAAAACAAAAAATTACTACAAAAAAAAACCCTACACCTGGACCATTGTTCAGAAAAAACAATCAGTCTATGCTAGGTTCAAACTAGAGGACACTTCTTGTCCTGGTTAAAATCTGAAGTGTTTTACAGTCAGATGAGATATCACACGTGCAATGCTGAAAATAGTTGCCACACCATGTTTTTGTTTTGTTACCGTGACAGCAATTACCAATATTTTGAAGAGAATGACTGCTCACTGACACAACAAAAGGACAATGGGAAGGTGTGTTTTCTTCACTGGTCCAGGAAGTCTCATTGTGTGCCCAAATGCAATTATTTCCTATGATGTTTAAGCAAAGTTATTCTTCATCAGAAACAGCAACTAAGCTGGTGAAAAAAAACTAATTCAGAAAGGAACAATGCAGAGATGCAGCAGTTTTAGGACTTCATATCTTCAAATATTTGTTAAAAGAGGCAAAAATTTAAGAAAAAAAAGAAGAGTGTCTATATTTCTTATCTTTAAATCCTTCTGTCAGGTAGAACATAAAAACACTTTGCCAAATAGGTGACAAATGCCTGTTTTGGCTGCATTTTTCTTTTATACTTTTATTAGTGCTAGAATCAAAACCTCTTACTACATTCTACAACATTGGTATGTAACAACTATATTTTGAAAATGGCATAAAAATCAGGCTTCACAACAGTTAGTAGGATTCTTCAAGTCTTCCTAGCTTAGACCTATCTCCTCCTCCAGAAAGAGAGAGAAATGAGAAGACCTCCAAATGGACAACCTGATCTGCCATCTCATTCAACAATTCCTGAGCAAGAAATGCAGCACGCTCTTGGGTTTACAGATCTCTGTCTTCCTTTCCTAGATCTCTTCTGCATTGTGAATGCAACTGTGCTTGTACTAACACATATGTTTCACAGACAGATCATTCACTTCCATCTTAATCTGTAGATTTTTATGACATTTTCAATACAAAGCAGGCATTAATATATAATGAATTTAGCTCCTTTCACTTGAACTTACATAAAGCATAGGTTATGTGATACATGGTATTGTGACTGTGGCTCCTCTCAACATAAAAACTAATCAAATGGTGGTGGGACATGACATAGTTAAAGCACAAGTCCTCAACTGATAATACAGAGGATGCACATGATTGAAAAAACAGGACTGCAGGCACATCAGAGCTCCAGCAAGGCTGTTAATTACTCAGATATAAAGACATGGTATTCATCAGCATCCTGTTTTTTTCCAGTGTATGTTAAACTTTTCTTTCTTTTTCAAAAGAAGAAAAAGAAGGGACACAATTAATAGACTATTTTCTTAAACACATTGCAAAGAAACTTAGGCATAAGACCTACAGCTGTGCTGACTACTCAACCTCTGTTTAAACAAGAATTATGGTGCTGTCATAAGAGTGCTCCATTGACACCCTAGCATTTCCTAGCAACAATCTATGTTTTGTACATAAAAAAGTGGATGAAATACTGCCTATCAGTGTTTTCTTTCTCATTATGCTGTTAAACCTTTCTCCCTCTCCCATGTAAGAGGAAAAGAGTCTTATTTGGACATAATGCTGAACTTCAGACCGTGCTAATGTGCTGAATTACCAAAGAACAAGCAATCAGATTACAAGGTGTTTTATGTTATACAGGTTGACCCTTCTAAAAATAAAGTCAGTGTTAGTTCATAAATCCACTACAGATTCTCTGATTTTTAATCCTGCAATGGACAAAGTGCCCTATAAGCAAATAAGAGAGCTGGGCATTCTGCATTTCATAGGGCTGCTTCTGAGGGGTTTTTCCCTGCAAAAATAGTATCCAGTCTTATCATTCAAATTCTTTGTGAGCCAAAGCACTAAGTATAAAGAATGTTTCATCAAGTCTTCTATTTCCCATAATAAATCCTTAGTAACAATGGCAGCAAACCTGGATTGTCATACGTTACTCCTGCAAAGCAGCACTGAATGCATTTCAAGCACATAATGGCAGCCCAGAATAATCTGTTTATAGTATTACTGTAGGATGCCCCGATGTCTATGAGTAGACATTTCCTTTATCAAATATGTGGAGGAGGAACTTCACTCTGCTTCTTGCAGATTCTTGGTGAGCAAGACAACCCCCCGCCTGCAGTCAAGTGATGGGACAACAGCTGCTTAGAACTCATTTTTTTCCTGCACTGCTAGCTGGGCTATAGAGTAGATAGCGAAAGTGTGCACAGTGAAGAACAATTTTAATTAATGTAAAGATATGCTTTCTTCCTAGCATATTAGTTTTTCAGTACCTGAAAGAGTCATGATCAAAAAAAAAAAAGAAAAACAAAAAAACTTCAACTGCAATGCATTGTCTCCTGGCCTCCAAACAACTGTGGCTCTTCTCCCTCTCCCGCCCCATGCCCCTTTTCTTCCAGCCACCACCTAGTTAAAGGATCTTTCAAAACATTATTAACTATAATATGTACATACACACACAGTTACATACACACATATCCTCCTGCAAGATGAGAACCAACATAAATCCAACTAATCTACATAAACCCAGTTCTACAACATTCAAGTGAGGGTTTAAACTCACTGGGAATAAATGTCATCCCTTTGGAGATGCTCTAGCCCTTACTTGTAGCATAATTAGTGAGATGGGTGGGTGCTTTTTCCTCCCCTCCCCTTATTTGGACACAGGTTAGCATTTATAATAAAACATATCTCAAGCAGGATGGTAGAAGGTTAGAAAAAAAAGATACAGAAAAAACAGCATATTTCCATACATGTGGCAGTAATGGTGCATAGACTCCAAATCCTACTGTAGCCAGGTAGATAAAAAGCATTAAAGCAACAAACTCAAAAAGGAGTGGCATGGTATAGACCAACCATTCACTCTGGAATGTAGGGGTGGAGAAATCAGGTTATTTCTGCTGGTCAGCTGTTCAGGTCTTGCCTGCATTAATCTCTTGTCACAGCAATTCATCTGCCAGAAAGCAAAGAACTATATGCCTTTAAAAAACGTCCCTGTGCTTTTTCTTTTCTTTTTTTTTTTAATGTAAATTCTGTCCTTGTGTATCTCAAAACAGACAGTGGAGGAAAGTTGCTTCATGCTGAATCCCTGTTTTCAACGATGTTTGCAAATGTGCGCAATACATTCTCAACATTCCCATTGCTGCCACTGAAGATGGCTGTGCTAAAGCATGATATTGATTATAGGCATAAAAAACAAATCTCACAGTTATTTAGACAATTGTTGGTTTTCACTGACATATTTCTATCCTGGAAGAACAGAACTAAGCTGATTTCTCTTACTATTTCTCACATCCTTACTTCAACACAATTTTTGATACAGCAGTTATTAGAGGAAAAAAATAAATTGCAGATCAGTCTTCAGTGTTTCCTTAAAATCCTTTGGTGCATTTATTTTCTCGATTTGTTATAGAAACTCTGGGTTGGTTTTAAAAAACATCCTGTGAAATTCAACTCTTTCAATGGCAGCATCAGAAACATGAATTCAAACTGATGGTCACTCAGATAAAGTTTGTTGACATATGGTGCCACCTAGCTAGAAGATTTTATGCATGTCATGTATTACAGATTTAAATGTTGCCATAAACATACAGTTCTCTTCCAAATGAGCTAAACATTAAATGTCTACCAGATAGACTTCAAAAAACATCCCTTTCTAGTATATCTGGGATTACAGTTAAACAGAGAGGTAGGTGTCATGGAGGCTCACAAAATCAAATTAGGCAGATGATAGGAAACAAGAAACTTTATTTAAACCAGAATTGTTTAGCAGAAAACTAACTAGAAATGAGATTAATCAAAATCGTTCAACACTCCGACATCAGTAAACCACAGGTTCAGGATGGTGTACGAGGAACTAATAGTGCACAGCTGACTTTGGAAATGAGGATCCAAAATGTGCACAATCACTCACCTAGAAGATGAGGGCTCTCAACCTTGAGGAGTTTCCTTGGGGGGCGTCCTGACCCAAGGAGAAAGTTGATGACTGCCGACCCGCTGCTCCAAGGAGGACCAGCTCAACTTGCCCTCCGGCGGGGCTCCATTTGTACCCTAGTTGAATCTGACCTGTGGTCAATTCTAATTGGCTGAGGGCCTTAACTTTCTTACTCCTCACCCGAGGTACATGACCCAAAGCATGTACGTGATAGTCGGCACATGCCACCTTAAAGGCGCGTGCAGTGAGGATGCTGCAGTCCTGATGCCCCCAGTCTCTCGTCAGGGCAGGTGCACCTACCACAGTAGGTACATGTTAAAGAAAACCACAGTACTAAGTAAAGTTTTTCAAATTCTTAATGTTTATATAGGACCATAAAATTACAGGCCATTACTGATTATTTCAAGGCTTTTAAATGTATTTTAATATGAACTTATAACCTACATAGACAAGAGCAAATGAGACATGGCTTAGGAATTTTTTTCCCCTTCAAATAAGTAGCAACAGGACTGGCAGAATTGCTTCCTAAAGCTTTTCTTGAAATAAAACAGAATCATTTGGAAAATGTAACAGCATACCACTGGCACAAGGATAGGCACATACACAAACACCCACAAGGAATAGGAGCAAGAGATTCTCTTTCAGCTTGAGAATCAGTAAAAATGCACTATTACAAACAAGTCAAACTGAAAGAAGTCACTTCAACCACTTATTTTAAAACTTCAGGAATCTCCTTTTTTTCACCAGAGGCTGCAAACTCAGAGTCTAACCTTTCTATAAAATACAGGAGAATGAGATTTCTCCAAGAAAAATGAAAGCTTTTCCTGAGGGATTTAGTGTACCCAGTCATGTGTATCAGTACATTCAGCAAACAGGTTACAAGTCAATGTCTGCCATTTATGGGAAGACACCATAGCATGCAAGCAAAACCATTCATATTTACTTCTGGGAAGTTTTGTCTTAAAAGCATTTTTTTTCCTGGAGAATGTAGGCAGTAGGCCTATTAAAAGGATTGTCTAGCACCCTTAGGAGTGTAGTTAGAGATTGCTGTGCATAACTGACATTGCTTAAGGGTCAGATAGGCTGAATAAATAAGCAAACCTTACCCAGGCACAAAGTGCTGCCTGGTATGGTAATGACACAAAGAACATCATACAGCCTTTTATACATCTAACCCATGGAGCCCGTAAAGGCTGATTTACAGAATTTCAGAAAGATCTAATGCATTCTGTCTGAAACCCAAGATGAAGATCTCAAGTAAGACAATGCATGTTATTTCAGTTTTCAATAGTATACACAGAAGTTTAAGCAAAAACCAAAACAAACCAGCACACTCCTCTAGAGGAATATTTTAAACGTTCTATTGTGGAATTTTATGCAAGAGCTAAGGTAGACAATTCAACAGTAAATGTTTCAATAAAGATTTCCTCACTGACTGTAACTATTACTTAGAGTGTATTACAGGAATCAATTTCTATTTACCATACATATTAAGTATGAGAAATCAGACCTACTGTACTAGAGGCCAAAACCACATTACTTTTAAAGACACTTTTCAGTTAAAATTCTTTTAGGGAGGTACAGACCAAAACAAGGCTGTGTGTCCATGCAAACACTTTCCAACAGTCAACACTCTCACAGTGCAGCAGATCATACATGTTACTTCCAAGAACCCACAGGTCATGATGAATCAGAATGCATGAGCAGCAAAGCAGCCCAAACACATTGCCATACACACATTTTTAACAACTCCCAAACAGAAAAGCTTGGCTGTATGCTTTCTTCAGCATTACTGCAACTGATGGGAAAATGCATGTGCAGTAGAGGTAGTGATTTAAGTTATTAACAACCAAAAACTTCCCTTAAGCATAGAACTTTTGCACTTCATCTAGCACAGATTCCCTTTCCACAGCTGCAGCTCATCAGCTCATCCTTGGAGTATCCTCAAAAGCTTGGGGAAAATACAGTAGATACAAGAGCAGTTAGAAGAAGATGGTGTAATCTGAAAAAAAAAAAAAAACACCACACAAAAAAACAGGTCATATTTTTACAAAGTATTCCTTCCACACCAGTTATCACTTGATGAACTTCTGATCTGAAAAAGGCATTAGAATAGAAAAATCTGAGTGTGGAGAGTGAGACATAGTAGTAATAGTCAAGTAGAGTATACAAGTTTGAGTTATGATGTATCTTCTCCATTCCCAAAAGGGAGAAAGAAAATTAATCAAGCAAATAAATCCTAAAAAATACCCTTATTTCACATTTCAGTGGCTAATCACCTTGTTTCTGGGTCTGACATCTAAGGGAAGAAAAGGAATCAGTTTCATGACAACATTCAAATCTCTCAACACAATTACATGAATCTTCCAAGATGTAGTCACACAGAGAGGAATTTCAGCATTAACCTTCTAGCTCATACCAACAGAAAACAAAGAAACAGAGTAGAGATGGGAACAAAACTTCTCTTTGTAAGACTTTAATTTTGTTCCTAAAACTGTTCCTAATATTACCTTTTATTTTTCCCATCTATCATGTGGATGGAGGAGCACGACAGGAGATCTCCATACCCTGATGCAGACACTGGCATACATGCAAAAAAAGCGCAATGCTTCCCTACGTGGCCAGTCCCTCTGCACAAGGATTCCTCAGCTGATACAATTGACGTAGTGCAACGTCTACAAAGAAATAAAAGAATATATATTTGCAAATGCAGCTGGGCAGAACACGCAACACTTTCCCAGGAGAATCCATGCTGGAAGAGCATGGCATCCACTGCTTCCCAGGCAGCACACAGTCATTTTGCTCTTACTGGTTATTTCACCATTTCTTCTTGCAGGACCTGCAAGCTCACTACTCAGACCGTTAGAAGGCCCAGCTCCTCCTGAGTCTCACGAGTGCAGAGGAGACTGAGAGCCCAGTGGAAGAGTTGGAGGTGGTGCTGGCAGAGGCCTGTGCTCACCTGGTGCTGGGCAGGTCTAGCGAACCAGTGAAGATTCCAGAGCTCCTGTGGTGAATGAGGAAAATGCTGCCGAAGAAAGGTCCCAGGACTATGCTGCTCCCTGAATCATCCAAAGTATTGGATGGAGTTCAGACCACCTGTCAACATCAGATGCATTGGGGGATTTGCCTGAAGGCATAAGTGTGCTTTAGAGCAGGAGCAGAATTCCAGCTTCAGGGCCAAAGAGCAGTCACTACCCAGCTGCAAGTGTCCTCCACAGGGAAGCCCAAACACTCGGTTCCAGCTGAGTTGCACATGGATGTTTCAAAACACAACTCTGTTCACAATCTCTATTTGCTCATCATTTTAAAAACATATAAACATGAAAGTAAATAGGAAAATAGCTTATGCTACACACTTGTAGATGAATGTTTAAATAATATTTCAGTGGAACCTGTCATCTTTCCCTGGACTCATCCAGGTAGACTATGAAAAACTATGCTTGATTGAAGTCATCCTATCAAAATGTTACAATACAGTATTACCTTCACCTTAAAGAGAAATCTCTGATCTTATTTAATCTAATCTTTAATTTAATCTTGAAGAGTAAATATTTCTCAACAGCATTTACCAGTCAATATTCACATTCTCAATACAATTATTACTGAGATCAGATTTCTCCATCTAGTCTGTCCTACTCATAACTGGAGTTCTTGCCTTCTCAATGTAATAAAACTAAACTGAAGATAGTGTAGCTACTTTCTCCATGCATTTCCCAGAGGTTTCTTATAATTACTCATAGAAAGCTATTCCAAAAGGCTACAATCTCAGGTCATTTCAGGAGGATGATCTCATGGTTATAGCAGATAAATCACAGAATCTTAGAAAAAGCTAAGCTGAAAGGGACCTCTGGGGGTCCAACCTCCTGCTTCAGTCAAAGTTAGCTTCCAGCTAGCTCAAGGGCTTGTCCAGTTGAGTGCCAAAAACCTGTAAGGACAGAGATTCCATGACATCTCTGGGCAACCTGTTTCTATGCTTGACCATACTCATGGTGAAGAATTTTCTCCTTATCAGAAAATGTCAGAATTTCTGTTGTTGCATCTTGCGCCAGTTACTTCTTGTCCTCTCGCTATGCACTTCTGAAAGTGCCTGGGTCTATCTTATCCAAAGAACTCCCTTAAGGGATTTCTTTCAATAGCAATTCTTTCTAACTGCAATTAGATTTAAAACCCGGCCCTCCTCCCCCACTTCTCTGCTTCCATATAGAACTGAATTGCTTTGTGATGCAAGGCAAGTTGTTATGAATGCCCAACTCTCGATATATTCTCTGTATTTCTGTTGACATGTGTGGACAGCTCCCCTGGTCTGTGAAGTGCTAGGATTTAGGTACTCCACAGTTTCACAAGTGTATGTATGAAGAGGAAGAACAATCACAAACATTATACAAGTCCTTTGCCTGCTGGGAGAAAAGTTTATAGGATTTTTTGACCTCACCATGTCTTAGATCTTCAAGGGGAATACATAAGGAAAAACTGGAGTACAAGTGAAAATAAGTTCTTATAAAATGGCAGTTTCACTGCCAAAGAGACAAGATGAACCTCTCTGGTGGCTTTCTCCTGAGAGAAGACCTTCCACTATTTGTACTCCTGTATTTCCTTCACAGCCACTATTTGTACTCACTCCAGTAAGGATTTTGACAGGCTTGAATATCTGTGTTGACGTGATGCTGTATTTCCTTCACAGCCACTATTTGTACTCACTCCAGTAAGGATTTTGACAGGCTTGAATATCTGTGTTGACGTGATTCCTTTGTGTGCATAACATTACTTTCTTTGGAATTTAACTTTCAATACAAGTTTGTTCTTGCTGTCTCAAAAGAAGCTGCCACAGTTACATCTTTGGACTAGGCAATATGAGATGGAGTAGCAAGTACTTCAGGAGAGATGCACTTGTATATGCTACATCCTTGTATATCACGTTTATTGCTAAGGTGYAKTTATGGTAGCTAAACAGCAAAAAAAAAAGAATCYATTTGCATGTTCAAAGGGTATCTTTCAGTATTTTTTGTGATTACAAAGAATAGTTTTGGATCTGAAAATTAAAAAATTGCAAATTATCAGAAAGATACTACAGTTTATTTTCATCACTTACAGTGAGTTAGAAGAACACCACAGCAGGGCACAAGCAATCTAGGAGATTTCTGGAGCATATTGACAACAACTTCCTGACATAGGTGGTTGAGAGGCTAACAAGGAAAGGCGCTCTGCTGGACCTGGTGCTTCCACACCCCCAACCAGTTCTTCCTCATTTAGAAGGCAGGGTCAGCTTTGGCTGCAGTGAACATGAGGTGGTGGAGTTCAGGACACTAAGAGGAGGTAGCGGGGCAAAAAGCAGGACCAACAGACCTGGATTTCAGGAGAACAGGCCTCTTCAGAGATCACTGGCTTCTTCAGAGATCACCTTGGAAGAATCCCATGGGATATGGCCCTAGAGAAAAGGGGGGTCCAGGAGAGCTGGTTGATACTCAAGGATCACCTCCTCCAAACTCAAGAATGGCCCATCCTGACAAGTACGAAATCAAGTAAAGGTAGCAAAAGGCCTGCATGGATGAGCAAGCAGCTCCTGACTGAACTCAGACAAGAAGGAAATGTACCGGAGGTGGAAGCAGGGGCAGGTCATGCAGGAGGAGCATAGAGACGCTGGCTGATCATGCAGGGATGGGGTTAGGAAAGCCGGGGGCCCACTTGAGGGTGAATCTAGGAATTTGAAGAGCCACAAGAAAGGGTTCTACAAGTACGTGAACAGCAAAAGACAGACTAGAGAAAATTTGAGCCCAGAGCTGAGTGCAGTAGGGGGCCTGGTGATAAATGACGCAGAAAAGGCTGAGGTACTCAATGCCTTCTTTGCCTCAACAGGTAAGACCAGCCTTCAGGAACCCCAGGCCCATGAGACCAGAGGGAGCTGGCCAGTGTCACTGTGAGGACCCTCTCGATAATCTTTGAATGATTATGGCAACAGGGAGAAGTTCCTGAAGACTGTAAGAAGGCAAATGCCATTCCTTTCTTCAAGAAGGGCAAGAAGGAAGATCCAGGGCACTACAGGCTGGTCAGCCTCACCTCAATCCCTGGGAAGGTGATGGAGAAAATCCTCCTGGAAACCATTTCCAAACTACTTCAGGACAAGAAGATGATCAAGAGTAGTCAACATGGACTTACAAAGGGGAAATCATGCTTCACCAACCCGATAGCCTTTTACAATGAGGTGACCAGCTTGGTGGATGAGGGGAGAGCAGTGGATGTTGTTTACCTTGACTTTAGGAAGTCTTTTGACACTGGGTGTGAAGAAGAGCTTAAATACACCCACTAGCAAAATCTTTTACAATAGTGCAGATGCAAACTCTAAGGCAAGTTCAAGTCATGTGGACAACAAAGCACAGAATGAAGGAGATCTACAAAGTCCCTTAAGGGTTTGCCCCCCGCCTTGCTTGCCAACATGTAACATACAAAATCCTGAAATGCTGTTTAAAGGGATAGCCAAGGCCCAAGGAATCACTGACATGACTGATGTGCAAAGACCTGGATGCAAAACAACCCCAGAATGTAACTACAGGAAGCAAAGCACTAAACCAAGGGAGAAGTTCTGGCTCCATGGAGTGTCAATTCAGTCATTGCTTTTTAAAAATAAGTAGTGATGTTGCTATTATACCCAATATTTTAGTGTTGGTTATGCATCAGATCAGGATTCTATCCATTAAGCTGCCCACTCAAGCTATGTTCAACTCACATTGTGTAATCACAGAAAGCATTTGGGCTTATACAGAACACACCRAATCCCAGTTACACAGTTCAGATACTGCTTTTGTCCGCACTAATTGTTTCTCTGGCCTTTGGACTCATTCCTGCAGTGTTATTTTTCACTGGTAAAAGGAAACTCTATAAAAGAAAACAGAAATGCATTTTATTCTCTCTCACAAACTGTGTAGAATTCATAAAAATGAGACTCTATGTAAATGTATTCATCATCAGACTTAACAAGAACTTTCCTCAAGGCAGTTTCTAATAAAAAGTTGACTCTCTCTTATTTTGTATGAAAATAGTAACAAAAGTGTAACCCTTGATTAGATATATTCAGCTATCCAGAAGCTGAAGAGGCAGGGTATGTTTACACATATGACAGTGATTTTTATGATGTATATCAGAATAAACAGTTAGCTTTACTTTATTTACTTAAAATATTTTTCTCAGGGGTTACTGCAAATCAAGAATTTTAAAATACCAAACAGAAACATGAAGATGTGATCAAAATTATCTGCTTGTAAAACATAGTCCTCTTTGTTTCAAAAGATGTTATTTGTTGATTTCATATCCCCCTTGATTCATGTCTTGCTGTAACATTTTTTTATAAACCAAGCCTAGAATCAACCCAGTCCTTTAAGGTTGGCACAGGTTACTTCTAGTAATGTAACAATAAAGGTTTGGCATTTCTTTGGGATGGGTGTGGTGTCTGAATAGTAAACTAAATGCAAATGTTAAACCTGAACCTCCATTACTACACAAAATCTATGATATAGTAGTATTTATATTTAATTTGACTCTCCAAAAACATCCCAGAAGTTGTTTTATAGCAAATCTCTGGTCCAAGTTCAAAAAATCCTTCCCCACAGAATTACACATTTGCACTTTGGAATATGTTTACTATATACTCAAATGTAATCATCATCCCTCAATAATTCATGTGATGAGTATCTTGGCTCTGCTATGACCTCTACCAGTTCTCCTCCTGCCCATTCTAGCTGTGCCATCCCAACTTTTCTTGACCAACACAACATATGCACTCTGTAAAAACAAAATCAAAGAGCTTGCAGACTAATGATTAAAAATACACTCCAACATTTAAAGCTGTAACAGACAAATAGCACTATTAGACAGCAAACTTTCTATGTGACCAAAACTTTCCACCTCAGGATTGTCGTGGTTTAACCCCAGCCAGCAACTAAACACCACACAGCCGCTCGCTCACCCCCCCACTCCCGTAGGATGGGGGAGAGAATCAGGAGGGCACACGAAGGAAAACCCGCGGGTTGAGATAAAAAGTTTAATAATGGAAATAAAACAAAGTAGAACAGTGATAACAACAGTAACAACAACAACAGAATATACAAAACAGGCGATGCACAATGCAACTGCTCACCCCAACGTGTTCCGAAGGAACTGACTGCCCCACCCCCAGAGCACCCTGGTTTTTAAGCTGGGCATGATGTCACATGGTATAGAATACCCCATTGGCCAGCTGGGTCAACYGCCCCAGCTGTGCTCCCCCTCACACACCTGGCAGAGCATGGGAGGCTGAAAAGTCCTGGTGCAAGCACCACCCAGCAACAACCAAAGCATCAATGGGCCATCAACGTTCCTTTCATTACCAAACTCAAAACACAGCACCCCCTCCAGCTACTGGGAAGAGAGTTAACTCTGTCCCAGCTGGAACCAGGACAAGGATGAATTGCAAAACCAAGATACTTACATCAAAGAAGGCTGACACAGGTAAGATACTTATGTGATTTGTCAAAGTATCTTATCAAAAATCGGTGTTTCTGTTCAGTATTAAGGCAAGACACAAGAATGATATACTGGCAGCATGAGGGGTATGCTGCAGATTTTTGTTCCGAGAGAAGCGTAGGTGTCAGATCCTTCGCAATTGAGACAGCTCATAATTATACAGGCTTTGCTGTCAAACTGTCTTTGCCAGACAATGCTGATTTCAAGAGCTCCTGTTTCCTGATCCTCACTCTTATTTCCAACCTTTAGGTGGGACATTGCTCCCTTAATTGTTTTGCAAAACTGACTGCCTGGGGGAAGCAAAGAAGGATGTTTGAAACTCAGAAGTTTTTCATCCAGTTCAGGTGGAAGTCACACAAATGACTTGTGGAAACAGAAAGAGCAGGCAACTAGCGTATAAAGGGGAAAAGGCAGCCACCAGTTTCAGAGCTGATTGAACATAAAATTACATGTAATAGCTAAACAGAAAACACATATCCCCAACAAGTGGGGTGGGGGAAGGGCTAGGAAGAGGCATCTTGGAGGGGGAGGGAGAGGAAACAGTCCAGATCACAAATACCTAGTTTGAGTGAACAGATCTTCCTATTTAAGACTTTACCAAGACTTTGATATCAGTTATCTGACAGACTTCCTTGTTGGTTCCTAGAAATTCAGTTAATTTTGTTTACAGCTACATGTGGCACGATGAAATTTATCTTTTGAAGCAGCACAAAAATTCAGACCAAAAACTCCTAGTATTTCAGACTTAGTAAAGATAAGGAAGCAAATTCTCTCCTGACAAGAACAAGATATTTGCAAACACCAAAAGTGGTTTTGTACTTKTCTTAATATTTACAAAATATTGTAAATTCATAACATTTGTCCAGCTTAAACATATCAATGGTACAAAATCCCCCAGTTACATCAGTACTGAATTATAAAAGTTTTATTTTTAAAATTACTAAAAAGCACACCTTATCCAGTATTTTTTCCATCCAAGTAAATATACATATCAAATTAAAAAATAAGTATTATATCTTCTTCATGTTTCAAGACACAAGGGATCACAAAAACATCAGTCTTTTTTAGATCCAGGGTAGAATTCTCGTAGTGAGCATTTTAATGCAACTACCAAGTATTGGTACTCTCAAATTAAGTATTCTCTAGAGTGATTAAAAAAAGATTTAAAAATATGGGGAAACAGAAACAATTTCTACAGATTATTAGGGTTAGGAGATGGGAAACATAATAATGATCACAATTCATGCAGTTCTGTCACTGCTGAAATAAAACATTCCTCCTTGAAGATGTTCAAGTTAAGACCCGAACAGAACTGGTAGATAACTCTACCAGAAACATTTAATGACTGTTGCCAGGATACTGGGAAAATTATCACTTTTTAGCTTCTATAAAATATAAACTTTTCTAACACATTATTTGTTGTTTTTCAGTGAAGTTTCACACACCAGTAGACAACGACCTCCCTCAACAAACAAATCAAAAGCAGGTTTTGGTACATTACTAACAACATGACGGGCTAAGTAGGTTTTTTTTCGTTTTGTTTAATCCAGCATATATGATAATATTATACAGGAATCCTCATAGAAAAGAGGACAAAATTGAGGTTTCTGCCATGGACAAAAACTTTATAAAAACATAATATAATTAAAATACAAAATACATATAGTACATGTCATATTAATTAGTAGTGGCATTTGAGGTTTCTGGAGACTGAAGAAATTCATAGGGATCATGAACCATGTCTTGCTGTTCTCCAACACTCAGATGAGAGGGGCTTCCTGTAGAATATGGCAAAAAAAAATCAAAACCTTAAAAAGTACAGTAAAATAATGGAGAGATATTTATGTATATAAACAGCATGGTTATCTCACATGTTCCTTTCAGACTTTTAAAGCAAGACAAACATTTAAATGATATTTAAACAGGAGATTTTGAAAAAGAAATTACAAGATTCTTCAGTAATTTAGATCCTTTTTGAAAAAGCAGTCATTATTCTATTACTCTGAGTTGAAAAATTATACAAAATGTAACTGAGCATCATCCAACCAACACCCACCTACCTTCTCAGAAATGGCACCAAATTGTTAAGCGGTATGTTACCCTATCATCCTGTCTTATCACTGAATTCTACAGTTGACAAATGGAAGGCTGTTGTAGAATTCCACCTTTTACTTGCTGCATACAACTAGGCTGCAGTAAAATAAACATTATATACTCCTTAGTATCTCTAAGAGCATAAAATGCAAGTGCATATAGGGATTTGCCAGTCAGTATCAATTTACTGCACAATTACTTCAATCATGACTAATCAAAAAATAACTAACTACAATTAGTGTCCTTAATTCCACAGGTCAAAAGTATGTCTTCTTAGTTGCCTTTGCCATGCATATTTAAAAATTAAAAAATGATCCTGTAGTCAGCACACTGTTTTATCAGAGTAGTTTCATGCAAAGATTTATGTAAATTAAAATATAAATTTTAACCAGTTTCAATTAGAGCAGAAGTACTGCAACTTCTGTGACACAGGTAACTTTACCAAGATGATGTTGGTCTCTTTCAGAAGTATTGGAGAGGGAACTCAAGTTAGATGATGGTCGGGATCCCACTCTGTCAGCCTGAGCTTCGTGAAGATCCTGCAGCAGCTTAGTTGTTTCATCGAGATGTAAATGGTTATCATCATGATCAAGCTCCTTCTTCACTTTCCCTAAGCACCAGGTACCAACGAAAACACATAATTAGCACATGCAGATTGACTCATGAATTACCAAGTCACTATAAAAAAATTCTAAAATAAATTAACACAAGTGTTGTCTGTTACATAAACGAGTTCAATCTTGCATTTTCCTTTGTACTTCTAAAAGGCAACAGCTGCAAATCTGTTGTCAGTTTCAAGAAATACATGTTGAAATGCATTTGGCGATATTGGAGGATGAAGGAGAGCGCCATGGAAAATGGCTGAAACTGAACTGACTCCCAGTATTTAAACAGCTATAAGAGCTTAATTTGTCGTCTTCACCTGTTAAACTCCAGACATGAAATAATGCATTTCACTTACAGCAAAGGAGAGGAAGTCAGTAGAAAGATTAATTAAATATCTAACTTAAAATACACATAAAATAGAACATGTAATTTATGGAGATGAAGAAATCCACATCACAGAAGGTTTTAAGAACAGTATCTTCTCCAGCTACACTAATTTTATAGTAAGCCAAATAAAATTGTGAAATTGGAAAGAACTGGAAGTATGTGCCAACATACACTGTTCTTTCATCCTAAGACTTAAAAAAAAATTCCCTCAACTTTAAACAGGAAAATAAACTCTTTCCTTTCTCTTTGGGCTGTCTTCAATGCAGACCTTGCTAACTTTGCAAGAATTATGGTAAGAAATAATGCCATGAACTCTCTCTGAAAGCTAAGTAATCTATAAGTATGATTATTTACAGAAAGATCAAAGAAGAAAAATATAAGCAGCTTTCAGTGGAGCAAGCAATTCATAGTAAGATTGATATGTCTAAACATTATCTATAAAACAGATATTTATTATTTTTTTACTGAACTGCAATAAAATTAGTGTGTGACAGGATAATCAGAGCTTACAGTTGCTTTTCAAAGAATACCGCACCTATGGGAGAAATCTGTAGAAATCTTTTTTTTTTGTTTAAGCTTTCAATTACTTCGGTTATGTTTTATAATAGATATTTTGGCATCTTTCACATTCTGAATTAAAACTATCTTAAACCATAAGCAGTACTTTTTTTTTTTTTGTGATGACATTTTTGAAGACATTTGACCAGTTCAGCAGCCTGCAGAAATGGGAACAATTCTTCTTGTAGTATTTAAAGAAGGATACCTATCAAAGACATGTAATTGAAACAATGTCCTGACACTTTTATACAAATGCCTTATTTGAAGCTGAAGTCTTTCCAACACCTGAAGTTTCTTTTGATTTTTGTTTTGGGACATTCCAAGTGGTGACATGGTTGAGCTTCACATACTTACCTACTTCTCAAGTCATTTCAAAAGACAGCATATGAAGCAATAACATTTTGAAGCCAATATGAAGCCAAAGCTCCATGCTGATTCTTAAAATTTACGTTACTATGAACACATAAACAACAAGCAAAGCTATCAAAACTGTGAGGTACAAATACTTTGGTTTTTTCAGTGGTACAGGAAAAGTTAGCTTGGCTAGCACATGGATGTCTCAAAGGAAAAATAGACCAAGGTTTCATTTATCTTGTACCAGCCCTAGACTTTTACCTGTGTCAAATGTAGACTTATTACTACTTTTTAAACACTTTTTTATTCTTAGCAAATCCAGCTGTTATTTTGCCTAAATGGTACAACTAAACCATAATTGATGGCTTGTGTATTTAATTACTTACCTAACGAACTTAACATAGAAATATCAAGAGATACATCTGAATATGGTTTCATAGAGAGAAAGTCCAAGTCAGAAGTGTTACTGTCTCCAGCAGATTCTCCAACCTATTAAAATACAAGAAACAGAAAGACTACCAATAGTGACAAGCTGTCATAATAACTTTTTAATGTTTTAAGGTAAACACATGAATCTATACTCTCAAAAGTGTGCACCACAGCACTTGAGACTGGAGCATCCATAACCATCTTGGCTAACCTGAAACTCACAGGCAGCTGAAACATGGTTTCAGGACAGACCAGTCATATGAATGGCAAGAGATCTGCAGGGTAGTCTAAATATCTTTCATCTCATCATCCAGGACTGTTGAAACCAACATTATCAAATCCTCTGGGACTCAATTACATGCTCAACTCATCCCTGTCCCATGGCAGAACCCTGGCAGGGGGAAACATTATCAGTATCCCCCATCATGAACCACTCCCAGATCCCCTTTCCCCTCACCTTCTCAATGCAACACTGGATTTATTGAAATTTTTAGTATGTGACTAATAAAACCAGTAAGGTGGGCCTCCATATACACAGTATAGGGAATACGAAAAATTCCTAAGTGGTCTTTCTGCCTCTGAGATTTAGTTATGCATGCTGAATTAAACTAGAGAACACAGAACAACAGGAAAAGCAAAGCCACTAACTAAAATAGACTGAGTGTCAGAGAATCCATTTTAAGTACTGGAAGCTTATTCTAGATACTGTAATTTTAACATTCTACCTCAGAGTATGCACATCCTTGCACAGAAACAAAATCAATGTCTCAATACTCTTTTTTTTTTTTTTTTTTTTTCCAATACACGCAAACCATTTTACCATAATCTGTTTGGAAGAATCTGGACAGGTATTACGCAATTTGTGTTCTTCTTTTATGAGGACTGGCAGAACCTAAAAAAACAAATCATATTTTAGATCTTACCATTTCATAGCTTATATTTATGTTTCCTAAGAATACTCTTAGTTTGTGTAATTTACTGGTTTACCATGATCAGATCCTAGGCCACCASAGAACACAATGATGTTTTCTGATGTTTGCATAGAACCTTTAGCTCTTTAGAAGAGCTAAAGACTAGCTCTTCTCTAATGGGTGACCATATACATTCATGTAAACAATTTAGAACTAACCAGGACAGCCTCTTAGGACAGCTTCTTTAGGACTAATCTTAACAGCCTCTTCTTTATCATATACTCCACCTACCAACCTTTTCTGTATTACCACACAGAACAGACGCACATTAAATAAAATTATGAATTTGAATGTTGGAAGCATAGAGAACATCACTTTCTCTACTTTAAATGTCAAGACACTTTTTGCAGAAAACAACCAACCAAACAGACCAAGTATCAGCATAACTTACTTTAACTTCATCCAGAGGTTTTACGGGGATGTTTCGCCTCTGGAAAGAAACAATACTAACAATTACATTTATTCAACATAAGAGAAAGACATCTCTCTTGTACAATTTCAAGTATATTCAAACTTCACACACAAAATGAGGCTAGAGACAGCTGTTTCACATATCTGTAATSCAATTACAATGTAACAGTTACTGTTTTGAAATATTTTAGTATTATACATTTTAACTAATCTTTGAGTCCCTTTACGCTATTTCTTCTACCCATGAACTTTATATTCAAGTGCAGTATCTTAGTCATTACTTCAATAACTTCTAATTCCAAATCATTTAAGGCTGCACTTTCAGAGATATTCATTCTTACTCAAATGTAGCAGCACAAAATACTCAAGCATAGAACACCATGGCACATCATCACTGAAACGCATTTAATTGCACAAAATCTTTATGTATCCACATATGTCACAACTGAACAGCATTGCTAAGTGTAAATAGCCATTGACCATCTGAAAGGTGTTCAGATATTCTCATTAGGAACAACATTCATAGAACAAGGTGGCAAAAAGGGAAAGGCACATGTTTTATTTTAAAGCTAAGTTCAAAATGTTGTATACACACATTTCTAGATGTAGAAGAATATTCAAAATATTGTTTTTGAACTTTTTGAATTTTCAAATTTTTTTTGAACTAATCATTTACATTTCTTACTGTTTCATATACAATCTTTTCCAGTCGGGACTGGAAAAAATACCCAGAAAAATCTCAAGGATCCCCTGTATTTTTCATTCTATTGTCTCCTTTCTCCAAACATCACCCACACTATTCTACTTCTAAGTCTGCAGAGATTTAGCATAATCTCATTTCCACCATGTCAGGAAGTCTGAGTACCTTCCATCGTCCCCCCGCCTCCCTTTCTTTATTCTTGAATCATTCAGAATGTCATCACTTTAAATAGCAGACAATTATTTCAACCTAAGAGTGGTTTTCAGAGTAAAGATAACATGACACGAGATTTTGCAGTTTCTGGTAGTCTATTTTGTCTTGGGAATGCAAACATTCCCACTAGAATTATACACACTATGGCGAAAAAACTCTCTTCTCCAGTCTTAGTATGAATTTCCTAGGTAAAGTGCTTTTGGAAATAAGTTAAAAGTTTTTCCTTCTGACATACTATATGAATGTAAAAGTTAGCACTGTTGGGTAATGGATACCTACACAGCAATATTAATCTATTCTCCAACATTATTTCAATGTTCCAAATAATTAATCCTTCCACAAGGAATATATTTTGCATTTAAATTAAGAAAAAAAAATCCTTAACAAAAGCACTGCAATATAACTCAGAAGCAGATACGTAAGTCATGACATTGAGTAACAGGGCTGCCCAAACACCATTCAGCTGGTTGGTCCCTTTTCCCCCCCTGCTATGTTGCACCCCCCTGCCTCTTCCTTTCTGCAGTCACATAGTGAACCACATTGGAAAATTGATCTAGCTGGAGAAAAGAAAAAGATTACTTCTCTGCTGATTAATTCGGTTTCTAATTTGGTTCACTGCATGGTTGCATAGAATCATAGAATCGTTTAGGTTGGAAAAGACCTTTAAGTTCATCAAATCCAACTGTTAATCTAGCACTACAAAGTCCACCACTAAACCATGTCCCTAAGTGCTACATCTACAAGTCTTGTAAATACCTCCAGGAATGGAGACTCAACCACTTCCCTGGGCAGCCTGTTCCAATGGTTGACAATCCTTTCAGTGAAGAAATTTTTCCTAATGTCCAATCTAAACCTCCCCTGGCACAACTTGAGGCCATTTCCTCTAGTCCTATCACTTGTTACTTGGGAAAAGAGACTGACACCCACCTCGCTACAACCTCCTTCCAGGTAGTTGTAGAGAGTGATAAGGTCTCCCCTCAGTCTCCTCTTCTTCAGACTAAACAACCCCAGCTCCCTCAGCTGCTCCTCATCAGACCTGTGCTCCAGACCCTTCACCAGCCTCGTCGCCCTTCTCCGGACACGCTCCAGCACCTCAATGTCCTTCTTGTAGTGAGGGGCCCAAAACTTAACAATGTATTCGAGGTGCAGCCTCACCAGTGCCGAGTACAGGGGCACGATCACCTCCCTACTCCTGCTGGCCACACTATTTCTGATACAAGCCAGGATGCTGTTGGCCGCCTTGGCCACCTGGGCACACTGCYGGCTCATGTTCAGCCGACTGTTGACCAGCACCCCCAGGTCCTTTTCCGCCGGGCAGCTTTCCAGCCACTCTTCCCCAAGCCTGTAGCGTTGCCTGGGGTTGTTGTGACCCAAATGCACGACCCAGCACTTGGTCTTGTTGAACCTCATGCAGTTGGCCTCAGCCCATCGATCCAGCCTGTCCAGATCCCTCTGCAGAGCCCTCCTACCCTCAGGCAGATCAACATTCCCGCCCAACTTGGTGCCATCTGCAAACTTACTGAGGGTGCTCTTGATCCCCTTGTCCAGATCATTGATAAAGACATTAAACAGACCTGGAGGAACAGTTAGCATGAACAGCTAAGCCTGCACTGCTTAAACTGACAGTGGAAAACAATCTCATACAATACTAAAAAACAGAAACAGGTCCATTCTTGTTTTGATGAACTTGTGACATTTCTGTGCATCAAGGACACACCTGCTTTAGCTGATAAATAGTTTTGGAATGATCTCCACTAGTGATCTGGTCCAGAAGATCATCTACTATTTTCTTGCTGTAATTTCCAGCGTCCTTCACAAATTCTTGTAAGCTAGCAGGAATGGAGATATAAGCATTACAGAAAATGTTTACTTTCGTAAAAAATATTTCAACTTATAATATGGCTTTCCGCAACTACACTGCATTACACCTACATTTTCCTTGCTCTTTTACTCTTTTATGCTTCTTCAGAAAAGCAGTTAAGGCCTTCATGATAGGTTGGGGTTTTTTTTGTTTGTTTGTTTTTTAAGTGGAAGTAAATATATGTGCAAACCTGTTTTTCACAACTACCAGCAAATTTTCACTTGAACTATCACTGGTAGTGGGTTTAAAAGAAACACAAAGTAAAGAAACAAGCTTGTAATTAATTCTTTCCCTCCAAGATTAACAATTTAATGTAAAGTGGCACTTTCCTTTTCAAGTAGCTTTAACTGTTTTGAAACTCCTTGAAAAATATCACTGTTTTAAAGTCACTGAAATCTGTTACTTGCACATCTAAATCCAATTACTGCTGGTTTAAAGCAAAATGCTAAATCTTTAGCAACATATAATATCCTGTGGTCAAAGACCCTAATAACAAGATCCATATCAGCCTTGCAATAAAAAAGGGTAACTTAAAAGTGCTAATGGAAAAAAACCCCAAAAAACAACAAACCCAAAAAACAAACATACAAACAAACCCCACCAACCAGGATGAAAACTAGCTTCAAGTTTTATAGTGAGTTATTTTTTAAAATAAATTTTAGAAAAAAATATCAGGATTTGGAGGCTCCTAGTTGACATTTAGTCCAATTGCTTTTCATTAAATTGCTGTGAGAAGTTAGGCCTCCTAATAAGGAAGAGCTCACCTTAAGGCACACTGTATCCCAGTTTCATCACCATACGCTGAGTACAGGAGTTCCATTTCATCTGATTTCAAATCATGAAATATAGAGTTGTTTTGCATGGAAGGTGCTGTACTAGCACTTGTAAGAAAGGTTACTAGACAGGTAGAAGAAAGAGATGACAAATGATTAACACTAGTGTAAAAGATCACTTGGGGAAAAAAAAATATTTTGTTTTCTGAAACAGATAAAGAAAGTGCAGTGTGTTTTTTCCTCCAATTGAAATCAAGAGCAGTATCTCAAGGACAATTCCAGACTCTACAATCAGCGCAACGATTTTAACCATATAAATAAACGTACTTATACTGCTGGAAAATAAAGAACTAAGTTAACCACTCCACTCCAACAAAAAAAGATTCATGCCCCCACCCCCTTTTATATTTCTGCTTTTTGTGTGTGTCTACTTCACCGTTGTTTGCCAGTTGTTGTCAGTTTCTGGAGAGCAGATTAGAAACTATTAAAAATGTCAATAATACTAGAAAAAAAATCCACACTTTTTGAAATTCTTGTCATATAATAAAAAAATGCAAATGACCAAAAAAGGTTTTTTCTCAACTCTAAGTGCAGTTGCTCAGGAAAAATTATTTCCTCCAGAGAAAATGGAATACCATTATTGAAAAGCTTCTAGTGTGGCTATAACACTAAGGCAAAACATTAATCCATAAACTCCTAATTAAGTTATGTTTAAAAAGCAAAAAAGTCAATTTAATTAAAACTGCATTCTGCTGTAAATGGAATAATTTTATATCATAGAAACAACCAAGTGAACTTTCATTTGGAGACAGATATAATCTGAAATTATTTTATGTCAAGAAATTGCTCAAACATTTAATTAACACAAAGTTAAAACATGTTCTTTGGCATTTACCTTTATTTCTTCGTTCATCTTTAAAGCCCAGTGTAGTGAAGCCAGGTAATAATTTGCTTGACAGTGAACTTAGATCCACTGGGTGAGTCTCCTCCTCTAATAATTTGATTTAAAAGAAGATAGTCATTTTTAGAAAAGTATTTCATGTTTAAAATTTATTTATGGTGAATATTTAGATTTTGCTATTTTAAAAATTTGCAGTTACCATAAAGGCTAAATGTCTTTTAATCTGTACATTTTTATTAAGGATAAGTCATGTAATTCAGGTTCTCTAATCCCAACAACATTTAGGACACTTCCAGTTATTTTGAATCTCTCTGGCTGTTAAGGAATGTAACGGTAATTATGCTCAATTACTGAATAACAGAAAGCAAGGTTATCCCTAGAATCTTACTAGGATAAAAAAAAAAAAAACTACAACAAAAATTCATATCATACTATTAGCCGTAAATTCAGTGTAACTAGTCTTAACTATACAAACAATCAAAAAAAAAAGATTCTGGAGCACAGAAACATCAGGAAGCAGTAGAGTACTTCACAGCACACAGTGAAAGCTTGCTCTGCTCCCATTACCATCACTGTCTACATTTTCAGTGGCATGATTTCAGAGGTATTAAATCACATTCATGTTATTATTTGATTTCTTCAGAAGTAGGTAAGGGCATAATGGCAGCCAAAATACTCAATTTCATTCCAGAAAAATTTACTACCAAATGAAAAGGAATTTAGATAGTAATAGAGTTACAGGCTTCTATCTCCCAATCAAAAAATCAACAGAAAGGTGACCAGTCAAAAGGGTTCATGCATTTATCAATGCAACAATAGGTAAGCTGTGAATGAATTCCAATCTCAAAAGGTGCAGAGAAGGAAGTGTGCTAAATCAACATGACATACAGCAGCATAAAGACTATGACATTTCATTCATTACAAACTTTGAAAACTTCTGCATTTTGAGCTCGAAACTAAAGCAAGTGGAAAGCATAAGATATATATGTATATAAATGATGTATAGTAGTAACACAAACAAAAACCCACAGAAGGAACTAAAGAAAAACAATTAAGCGAAACCTAATTAACTTAAAACTGAAATTTAGCTAATAATTTAAATTAGGAAATAAAAAAGGTAAAAGATTATTCTGCAATTTGCATCTGTGCATTGCACATTTACATAGGATTACAGCACTTTCATTCACCTTTTGTCTATTTACATTTTAACACTGCAGAGTACTTGGAGCAAAAGCTTGTCTTCCAAGTTCTCTATAAAGATGTAGCAATGGTTATAAATTGATATTATTTTACCTTCTTACTGTTACTATCAGTAAAACAGAGCACCTGAAGAGTGAAAATTTGAAAGGCAAAGAGAAACATCTTATATTGGAGATACTAAATAGAGCTGTTGGGGAAAATGGTTTGGGGAATATATTTTTTTTATTTAAAAAAACTCATCTATACTACACAGGATCTGTATGTACAATTAAGACTTCAAAATCTGCTAGAACATTCAACACTAGGAATGTTTGCTTGAAAGATTATGGCATTTACCTTCTGCTTCTGGATCAGACGAATTTACTACACTAAATAATAAAGTTCCATCTCCATTTTTTTTCAGATAACCAATCTGTAAATAGAACCACAAAGATATAGAAACAATCATTAAAAACAGTCCAAACTCAAAGAAGGAGTTGCTTACTTACACAGAAAACGATAAAAATCACCTTTAGCTGTATTCAGATCCTGCACTCTGGTATTCCTTTTTTAATACAGAGAATCTTGGGTCACAACTATTTATCACCTCCTAGCAAGTGCTTCAGAACAGAAGACGTAGGAGTAAAGGTTCGTATATCATATATACAACTCCTTATTCATCTTCGTAAATCAGATCTAAAGTTTGCATCCAAGATAAAACCAATTCCATTATAATTAGTACGGAGCCAGGCTTTCTGACTGCCAAGCCTAAAACATACTTTCTTTATAGAAGCGGAACTGTAATTCCTACCCACAATCTACCTCACTGTTTATTTTCAACTCTAGACTGAACTGCTTGTTTTCATCTCTCACCCACAACTTTCTCTAATTAGAAGTACTTTTATGAACACACTATCAAATTCTTAAAGAGGAAGAAGTGCTGTGACAGACCTATCAGAGCACACAAGCACAATGCTAAAAAGACAGCCAGAGATGTGAAAGACAATAGAACACACTGGGATCTGTAAAGATAGAGATAAAACTGATGCAACAAACTAAGCTGATGTCAGAAACTGACTAGGCATGAATCATGCAAAAAAGGACTAACTTCTCAGTGTAGATGGAAAATGAAAACTGTGCCCTCCCTAAAGAAGTATTACGAAATACTTCCAAGAAAATTGAACAATAAATCTCTCCTCTATTCTGTTTTTTCTTCCCTCCCTCTTAAAAAGTTTAAAACTCTGTCCATACATAAGGCCAAAGCTAATGTTGGCATATCATGAAAATAGAGGTGACAAATGCTGGAAAGAGAATGAGCAGGAACAATACCTTCAAATAATGGCAAAAGTTAACAATAGCTGAACTCTAAGAACATGTCAATGTTATCTAGATTCAGTGGGATCTGCAGTGGGTTGTCTAGCTGATTAACAGCCTAGACAATTATGAGCTGCACACCTAGAACAACTCTTTCTTCAACATTGCAAAACTGACTGCATCAGCAGGAAAGGTCTTTTCAGTAAAGCTAGCAATTAGCAGAAGATTGGTATTGCTTTGAAGGCTTTTTAAAAAGCCACTCTTACTTTGGAGGTTTCAAATAGCCTTCAATCTTAGCAAGTCTTCTAATTATCCAAAGAAACAGAAATACACTGAAGAAGCTAAACCTTCTCCCACTGTTCTTTGAGGCTTTATTTCCTAATCCAGCTGAGCCTAAGGTGGAGCATAACAAGGGACATTGTCCAAGAAATAGACATTTGAGTTTGAAGACACAACTGCTACCACTAATGCTTCAAAGCAAATGCTTCTTCTGCAACAGTTGTTAAAAAAATAGGTGGAAAATGCAGGATGTAGCAACATCCTGATTCTTTTTTCGATTGCAGTGGTAACTAGAGTATGTGACAGAATGAGAAATGAGGACAAAGTATAACGGTGGTAATAAGACTCTACATGATGCAAGGGAAACAGAGTAAACGGATCTCAACGCGGGCCTGTAGCGAATGCCTGTAGCATTCACTCCAATCCTAGCATGAAGTAATGAAGGAATCCTCCATTATCACATAGCTAAGAAAAACAGAGCCCATAAATAGATTGTGCTGAGAAAACTGCACTAACAGTATCACTGAGCTTTTTCTTCTAAGTCTTGGAACAGCACAAAAACCAAACACATGGAACAGTATCAGAATAACGTTCAAGATGATCAAACCTGTGGTTAGCACTGTCCAAAATTCCAACATGGACAAACTGTTGCTATCTTCTCCTAGTCACCGAAGGATGTCTGTATTTTGTACTCAAAACAAGAACATGCTATAGCTGACAGCTACTACTTGTAGGTACAAAACTACAAGAGGTTCTGGACTTCTCATTGAAAACAGTAATTTAACACTTAAAAATTCCTGAATTCCTTAGGTTGGGGGAGAAATCCTAATAACCCTTCAGCCTATGCCAAAGTTTGTTTTTTCTGAGGTTGCAACAATAAGAAGAGTGTGATGCTATTTTAATCACTTTCAGTGCTAAGGGTCGCAATTAAGGAAGCCAGATTCAAGACTGAACATTTCCCTGTTTTCTGCAAGTGAATTTCTAAAGATGTTAAACACACAATACAACCTGAGATCCATTTAGGACACCCTACAGTGGGCTTCAGCAGGAACTAAATGATAGACAAGTCATACCGGTATTCCACACAGAGCATACATCCTAGATGTTACAGTCTCAGAAACCGTAATACTAAAGCCTGTTTCCTAAGCTGAGACAAAGCATTCAACAGTCAGACACAAAATGGAATTGTGAACTTTATTGTGCAGTAGACCTTGCTGTTGGGTAGATATCGATTGATCCTATCCCGAGCTTCGTCTGCTGCATGTTCCACTAGTGCCAGGACATGTTCTTCAGCAGTGCTATCTGTCAGGCTGCACGCATTTCCCTCAGGTTCAAATATGCAACTAAGAAAGGAAAGARGAGTAGCTTTAGAAATCAAAAGCTAAAACAAAACAAAGGGCTGAATGCAGGGTTTGCTAAATAGAACAATCAGTCCCACTCCTCTCCCAGTGTCAATCTACTTCAGCACTTAAGTGGAATTATAATCATATTATGAAACTGAAGTTTTGCAGCAGAAGCTGAGAACTACCAAACTACTGAACTTCAAAAATTTAGTTGTTTCTGTACGTTGATGAAAATAGAGGAAGTATTACAAAACAGATTGGGAGTAAAATTGCATTAATACAAGGTGAATGCTGTATGCGTCCTTAAGTCTCCCACATACATGAATTTGCTATTTTCACAAATTCCAAATAGAAAGATGCAGAACAGAAATTACGTGATGAGGGAATGGAGACTGTGTAAACTCTGAGGGAAAAAAAAAACCAAAAAACCAATAGGCTGCATTTATGAGGATTATGTCATTTAGTTGCTTGTAGAAGTAGGACACTGCTCCCAGTCTAACAGGGAGTCCTTTAATTCTTGTTTGTTAATATTGGCAATTAGTTTTCCTAATCAGTATCAATCACACCATTCCTTCTCATTGAAATTACAGAATTTAACATTTACCTTTTAGTAGATCCCTTTTCATTAAAGCACCAAAACAATAAAAACATAACAAATAAGCATACCTAAGATGGAACAGGATGTATCTTAGCTATTATATAAAATCAGAGAAAGGTAGTATTATAAGGGGAAGTGTGAAGATATAAGATATGGTAGTCTTCATTATATTATATACTTAAAGTAAACTTTGTACATCAAAATCTTTCAGGGCATTATATGGACATTAGACACTAGGGCCAAACACCTTAGGTACTGGGTAGAGCATCTCCTCACACCAAATCCATTTCTCTCTCCTGGGGTATCTTCTTCCATTTGCTTAGCTAAGAATTTCTCTCTGTATAGAGATTCAGATCCGATACACAAGAAAGTTTTGCTATTAAAAACAATAAAAACATCACAGGATCATACTATTATGAGACAAATGTGTTATACGATTTTTGTTTCATTGAAATTTTAAGAAAGGGTGTACACAGCAGGAAACTCCTCAACAACTGGCACTTTCTACCACACTCTACAAATACTTAACGGACAAGAATTTTGACAGAATGTTCAGAAGGTTGCAACATCCTGGACAAAATTTTCAAAAACTACTTAGATATCAGGATGTCCAAGTGATCAAGTCACTTTTTAAACTACAGTATAGAGGTCTAAACTGCTTTAACACTTTGCAAACATTGACTTCAGCTCTTTCTCTCTTTTTAACTGTGAAACAGGAAGGCAAAAATATCTGCTATTAGGTTCAATTCTCCCCCCAAAGCTCTTACTGTACATCAGAAAGAGTAATATCTATCCTATTGATGCCAAAATACAAGTGTTTAAAAGGTCAAGTTAATTAGAAAAACCAAATTAAATCCAACTACTAAAGTTACATAAACATTGAAAAGAACAGGAAAGTAAACTTATACCACAACTGATTGCAAGGGAACTGGTAACAGGATAAAATTGCAGGTCAGTTATTTTTAACTATCTGAATTGTATGTTAAGGTAGATATTAAAGACAGAGCAGTACTGTATTACTTGGCAGTCTCAATTTCTTGCTCTGTTAGCTATCTGTATTTGAAGATGAGCACACAAAAAGTGGCAAAGTAGAAAGTTACTCCTGTAATGAAGTTTATGTAAGAATTAATCAGAAGAGAAAATCTATTATTCTGGCCACCATACAGACCAAGTCATCATATCTTCTAAAAAAACCAAGCAAACAAACCCCAAACCATCTCCCCCGCAATCAAGTCTTGTTTACAGAAAGGTACTTTCAGTTAATTCCTATACACAATCCATTAAACAAAGAACAAATTACACTTTGATAACTCTTCACGATACAGCAACAGATATGTTTCTGTATGCTGACATTAGAACAGTTCTAGCCAAAAAAATTACTCAGTTTAAAATTATTTTTGAAGATACATGTTGCAGTCTCCTATTTCCACAAAACAACTACATTAAAATACTACTACTTCCATCAGACATTAAGCAGGATTACAAAAATGCTTGAAGTGTAACAGAAAACATGCAGCTGATTAGAACTCTTAATTTCACTTTCAATAAAAATGAGAGAGCGTGAACTTGAAATAACAAGTTACATTTCACTTTTTTTACTTTGGATGTTTAAGAAAGAAGCCTGCAGAACATACCTACCTGATCAGATTATTTAAGACATGACTAGTAACGCTCTGTTACAGTTTTATTTTCATAAAATTCCAGTTGATATAATGCTCTACAATTTAAATTCAACATCTCTCCTAGGATGCCTATGGAAGAACACTGAAGAACATCATTTGCTTGTAAACCACAGTTTCTGCTGAAATCTCCTCTTAAAATAGAAAATAAAACCCTTTAATTTGACTAAAATTATATTTTAGGTATAAAAACACAACTTTGTGACATGGGGGTGCCTATTAGCTGGAAGATAGCTATTGCACTAGCACGTATTTTACAAAGAAGCTTAGTAAGATTTCATTGGGAAGATGTTATCATCTGCTCCAGAAATAATCTCCTGTACCTCTATATCCTGCCAGACAAGACTAAAGTTAAATAAAATCATTTTCAGGAAGATCCTGTTAGATTTTGATACAGTCAATGATTCTAGAAAGGGAAGGGGAAAAAAAAAAAAAAAAGGACAAAATGTGAAAGGTATTTGTGGCTATGTTAAAAATGAAACCTCATGAGAAGAAATACTCACTATTCAATATAGATATAAAGAAGGATAAAAATATCTATATATACATTAACTGCAAGTGTTTAAAAGAATATGCAGTCCTTGAATTGTTTGTTTCAAGTTGGGAATCACTGGGTTATTAAACTAGTTCTATAATTAAATAAATAAATACATAAAATACAATAAAATTGCCCATTTATCCTATGGACCACAAGGAGAAAGGCTGAAAGGAGTTTTTTTCTTCAATTCTTTGCCGCTGTCTAATCTTACAAAAGCTGCAACAAACTAGTAAGCATGCCCATTAAAACCTTTACCTAATAACTTCTTTATTTTGCTTTTTGGACTTCTTGGTAGTCTCTGCTTGTACAGGAACAACTTCAGGGACAGGTTCCTCAACTGCTGTGTCTTCATCACCCAAAAGAGCTGCCTGCTGAGAAAAATCCATGTCCTGCATAAACGACATGCTGCGCTTCAAAGCTAACAGCCGTTCCTAGAATCAGAAAGGACAGAGCGGCAGGGACTTAACCTTTCCCTCATAGCCAAGATGCTATGATAATGGGATGGGATGGGAATGGCCATGGCCTTATTTTGTTCTTAATGCCTCGTTTCCAATGGCGATGCAACATGATTTGGTCATGGTAGCATGGCATCAGAATTTCTGCAGCCCAACTATCAAGAGAGAAACAAACAAAAAAACTGCATATGCAAAGACAACTGCCTATTTTACACAAAACTTACCATAACTTCAACACATGCACACACACACACACACACAGAGCAGCTCACCAACTTCATTTTACAAGCAAACAACTGTATCTGTGTTTGCACGCACACATCTGTGAAACCCCTGAAACCTCCCCACCTTCAAAAAAGAAAAGCTTTCTTGTTTATGCAGAAATAAAAATTAAATGAGATCTTGTTTTCAAAGTTTCAGCCAGAAGCAATATTTTACAGTTGGGTTTTATATACCTGGATCTTAATTGCTTCCACTGAGGCCAGTGGAAGAAGCTCCTACAGACTTCAGTGCTGCAGATAAGGTTGAGAAATAAGGGTGCGGTTATAAGAAGAATGCTATCAAGCCCTTAAATATAGCAGCACTAACAGGCACTGCTATAATTAATCACAGATGGATGAAATAACATCTATCATTGTTATTAACTATGTTCCTTTTAAGTATGACACTAAAACCCCCAAAGACTTTCTGCTTTTTGTTTTTTAATAGGTCTCTTACTTTGCTCATCATCTTAAAGCCTGTGTGCAGTATCTTCTTGGCTAGCTTGTAGTAAACAGTATCTGGTCTGTTGTAAGTCATTGCATTATCACACATCAGTTTAAAGTCTGCCTGTAAAATACAAAACAAAAGAACTATTAAAATTTCGAATTCCTTTGTTAAATGACTGGAAGATACCATTCCATCTTGGTAGCTCTGTGAAGAACACAGTAATATTTTAGCAGCAGGCTCATGGAGTAAATGCAAGCCAAAAGGTAACAGAGAATTGCAAAGGTTTGAGCCCTTTTTGCTTCTTCAAGGTGCTCAGTTTTGTTTGGAATTGGCTTTTTGGTTAAAAAAAAAAAAAAACAAAAAAAAAACCCAAACAAACAAACAAAAAAAAAAAGTGTCTTACATATAATTTTAATTCCAGTAATTTGACCACTTCTTCAGTCACTTGCACTAGAACAAAAGCAAAAAAAAGAAAAGAAAACTTCAAAGCATAAGAAACTGACTTCTAGATGCTCATCACATGCAACAAAGGAACAGAACAGCCAAGCCTGATTTTGTCTTCTCCTTTGAATGGTTATCTGTCATACATAATTTCAAGTAATTTTAACTGACGCAAGTTCCCAAAACAGGTGCAACACATTCCACTGTAAACAGAACCAAAAAAATTTGTTGCAGATTGCAAAAGCTTTTTCTAGAATGCCTTTTTTCTAGTCACATGCTACTGATCTGTAAAGCATAGAAAGCATTATTAGAAGCTCTATGAAACATTGAATTAAAAAGACATTATTATATGCCTCTGAAAATTTCTGAAGTTGGCAAATCAGTAAGCCAGAATCATGTAGTAGTCTTTCCAGGCACTTCACAGATTGGATCCTAACAAATTAAACTGGCACCTGACTTAAGAATATTTTTTTTTCTCTTAATAACTTTTCAATATTTAAACAATGATTGTTCAAGCAACTAGGTTTCATTTATTCTGTAGACACAAATGCAAATGTTTTTTGTGCACGAGTCCACTCTATTTGATTATGACTTGATTATGTGCAAAAGCGTATGCAAACAGAATGGTATGCTTTTTGAAAAGTTAACTCATTGAGTTTACAGACCAGTGAATAGATTTGCTGAGACAAAGATTTTTGAAGGTTACTATTGCAGCTGGACATCGAAGTCTTTCTAAAGACTTTCTCTGGCACCCAACGTTTACAAAAAATAACCTTGCCCTACTGCAATCCTGATCAGATTCTGTAAAAACAAAAAATTGTTTTATTTCCTGTTTCCATACCAGAGCAGGGATATCAGAGCAGTGCTCTCTTAATCATTTAGTAGTTGTCAGCAAGCCCATACTAAGCAAGTAGGTGAACAGTTACAATTGGTAGTCTTCTGTGGCATTTAAGCCATCTGCCTTCACCTAATGAGACCACCACAAAAACAGAAATTGAGAAGGTGACACGGAGGAGCAAACTATGAGCCAAGACAGAGATAAAGAAGCCCATGTGAGCTATACATCTAGTGATGGCCTTTGAAGTGCTGCAGAAAAGGACAGAGCCCAACTTCGAAATAGACCCTTTTTTTGGCAGCAAAACTGATCGAGTTTTCTGCAGCAATTTCCCCTCTTCTAAATGCAGCAAACGGTTCTTGCGGATTCTACTCTTAGATTATTTATTGGCTTGTGACTAGCCTCAGCTAGTTATAACAGGTATATCAGAAATGAAAGATAACCCTTTGAGCAGGCCTTGTTTTAGAGGTGAAAAACGTATTCTGTATTACACAGAATTACAAAGGCATAAGCATAATTAGGTACACTCATATATCTAGAAAGGGAGTCCAACCTCTTTGTCACTGTAAAATGGACAGACTCCTAGCAACCATTTATTGCTCCTCAGAGTATCAGCAGAAACCAAGTCCTTCAGAAAAAAAAAAGAATCTGTCAGTCTAAACAATCCTGCAGTTTTCATTTATTTTTAGATTGCTATCCCACCAGTTTCAATATTGCAACCTTGCCTGTAATTAAATAGAACCACAGAGCTCCCATTCAAACTTCCTTCTTAAGTTGCTGAATAAGACAATCCAGCAAGGCAACGAAATTTAGAGACCTGAAGTCATTGCTGATGGCAATGCAATTACGAATCCTTCTTTACTATTTCCTATAAATCTCTATGCTTTTTCTGAAAAATAAAGCATACATAACAAAACAGAATAATCTTTGTCAAAGTACCTATAGGAAATATAAGCCATTCTTTGCTCACCTTGCTGGACCTTTCAAAAGAAAAAATTAACCCTGGGAAGCAAGCCAATGCTCTCTGCCAAGTCTATTGTTGTATCAACACCACTCTAGAAAACAGTAATGCTGAAGGCAGCTAATAGAACTTCACGAGTAAGTTAAAGAAAACTGCTTTCCTTCCAAGAGCTGGCAATACCATGAAAAGATTTCTTACTGCACTGTCTGTAGAACCACAATTCATCCAATAAAGTATTACAACAATAGCAATACACAAAATAGCTGAGGCAAGTCGCCAATAAACTTGCCAAGCTTTTGCCAAAAGACCATTCCAAATGAAGTTATATGGAAAACAGGATAATTAAAGATAAAAAATATGTAGTTATTGAATCTTATACAAAATATTTCAGTATATCCAGTTTTCATGCAGACATGTCAAAATTGCCTTTTAATCAATCTAACCAGGTCTAGATTTAAAAAAAAAAAACAAAAAAAAAAAGAAGCTCCAGGTTCTTCAACCGCTTAAGTCTTTGTGATAGTATTACTCCTGTTTATGTCTAGCAGCATTAATTCCACAGAACTTTAGAGCATGTTCTTGGTTTTCGCAGTAATTTGTAGTAGATTGTAGTAGAATCTGACAAATATAGAGCTTCCACAGTGAAAAACAAAGCAAGAAACCCATTCTGACACAGAATATACAGAAGTGTTCAGTTCTCAAAAACTGCACATTAAAATAATTAATATAAGAAAGACTTCTACAGCTAAAAAGAATCTTCAGTGTCTTACTAAAGAGTTCTGAAATAACTAAATCTCTTATCAATTCACCTTGAATTCAGTCACTGATTTGTATTCATTTGCTGCAATTTTTTCCTTCATCGTACCAAAATCCATGGGGTGCTTTATTATCATGGAATATCCAGGAGCAATGGCATCCGTGACTGGAAAAGCAAAAAACCCATGAGGATCTTTCCTAAAAATAAAAACAATACATTTAGATTTATATCAGCAAACAAATTGATCATTGTTTTTATACCACATTAATGGTATAAAAAGAATAGTACTACTTAAAAAGAAAAAACGCTAAAAACAGTCTCATAAAACAGAAGCATTTTAAAAAAACTTCCTGATACAGGAGAGAGTTTTGATTACACATATGTAGACTTTTTGAAAGGGATTCAGCTAGTTCTTGAATTACTTAATTATTTCTTGTATGCTTTCAGTGTTTACACTCCAAATGGGTCTTTTGGCTTCACTGAGTAATAACCTCTTCGATACTTCTTGTTCATGAGGTCCTCTAAAAATAACTACAGTGTTTAATATTTTCAAATTAGTTCCAAATTCAACTTATTGCTATGTAATGAAAAAGGAAAATGAATTTATTTTTTTTTTTAGAAAACATGAGGTACAGGGTTAACATCTTATGGAAAACAATAAAATAAAAAGCCTCTCCAAATTAAGAGGATTAACAAGTAAGCAGGTATAAACTTGCTTTGGTATCTGACATAGGATACAGAATAAAACAGTATTTCATGAAAACATTTCGATCTTTTAAACTATTAAAATTCATAACTGTTTTTTAATTCCTAAACTAATATTTAATAAATTTATAATGGCAACGTATCCTCTGCCCAAAACACTTCCCTGCCAAAAGCTAGAATTGCGTAGTTGGTAATAATTTTCCTCAACTAATCTTTGAAAACTACCATGTCTGACATGGTTGCAAAGGTTACCAAACATATCAAAGGCAGTCTTTAGGCACTTTTCAAACAGAAAGCCAGGATAACAAGTTTTAAAGTAACACATATAAATATGCATTAGACACTGTCGACACAGCTGTAGATACAATACACTTAATACCTTTGAAGCTGGCGAAGGAAGTGTTCTAGTAATTGCTGGATTGGTGTGCTCTCATTTTCAGCTGCAGTTTGAAATGGAAACACAGATAAGTGCAACGAAACAGAATATAGGTACATTTATTTATTTAAAAATATAAATACCAGAGAGAAAAATCTTAACTACAAGTACATCTTGTACTGATCTGAAGGTCAATGAGACATGGATTTCAAAGCAGAAGCACATCAGATTTCTAAGCATACAGTAACTATTTCTTCTCCTTTACTACTTAATGAGTTTTAATCACATTAAAAACTAGTAGACATTAAATCAGATGTACTGCTAAGTCTACTAGTTGTAAGAAAATGTATTAATAAGGTGAAAGAAAGGTGTTATGTATTTTTTACAGGAAAAGAAAAGTGAAACTTCATTGCTCAAATACTGCAGTTGGGAAATCCACATTCTTACAACATGTTATCTGTGCAATTTTAATTGTTTCTTTACCATAACACTCATGCAATTAGTTTCTCTGAATCTTTTCAGTCAAAAAGAAGTGACAAATAGATGCAGGTTTGCTGGCAAGAGAGGTACTGATTACGATTTCACTTCCTGTACACATTAAACAATAAACGCTACACGTTAATTACCTGTTCCATGCACATACTTCAGAGAGATTGGCTTTAATGTGAAGTTTGAAAAACTAAAGAAGCAGCATGCTGAAATCTAGAATTAAAACTCCAACTCTTCATCATGATAATGGAGAGACATTTCCCTTCTTAAGCAGTACAGGTAAGGTAATTGATATGCTTTCAAACGACATTTTCCAAGCAGATGAAAATAGAAGCCTTGTCAATACAGAGATCAGTTTTTAGCTTGTCAGTTTTTCAAGGCTCCATACTACCCAGAAACATAAAGCTTTGACCAGAAAATTTCAGTTACCCCTATTAGGTCACTTTGACAGTTGATGGACACCATTCCTCAATTTAATGTGCAGTCAACAGGCAGTGTTCCAAAGAAAAGACTCACAATATTCCTAAAGACCTAACTTTTTGCTACTAGGTTCGATTTCCAGGCATATATTTACTGAGATCATGATGTATTTGAAAATTCTTGTAAGTAAAAGTTTCCACTGGATAATGTTGAGTTTTAACTATCATGCAATGGCTACAGGTAGAGAAAGCACGGCAAAATCTGAAGGGATTAAACATGCAGAAGTTATCACACACAACTGGTAATTATTTTGGCCGGTGATGAGAATTAAAGAAGATTAGTAAATAAAAACTGGGGGGACTATGGTTTTTAGAGACACCCTATCACAACTTACTSCCATACTTCTGATGAAAATATAGATATAGAGATACTAAAGTTAAAACTCCGCAGATTATAAAAAAAGACCGTAAAAACTGCTAAGCAGTCCCCACAAGATTTTTTCCCCTTCAACTGAGCAAAACAGTTTCAGATGTTCTGACCATTGTTCTGTAAATGCTGAGGAAATGCTAAGAAGAATGAATTAGGCGAACACTACGCACAATAATACTTTTATACTAGCTTTATTCTGCCAAGTAACAGGAGCCAGATGTCCTTGGCAAGTTCAGGCACATGAAAACAAACCTATTAAAACTCAGAAGCACAAAGAGGAATACTGACTTTTCAGATAGCAGAAAGTTCTGAATGTTGGAAAAAATAAAGTCTTTAGATTACAGCAAATCCTCATGGAAACTTTACATTTGGGTACCTTTGACAAAAGCTTTGTTCTACGTGCTTTTAAAAACACCCAAGATGATTTAATTTCACACTGCTCACCTGGCTGAGTTCTGCATGCTCTGACAGGACGATCTGGAGGAGGTTCAACCTCCACTTTTTTCCCAGGATCAAAGTCATCAGTTTCTCCTTCAGTGTCACACTGTTCCTTCTCCCTTTTCCTCTTTTTCTCTTCCTAGCACAGCAGGAAGAAGACAGATTTTAGAAGAACGTACTTGGAATGTGTAATCTCACATACGAAAAGGTAAGAGACAGTGATTTTTTGTTTGGAATACTCATTCTATATCTGAACCATAATATGGTTTATGTARTAGTGCATACATTTTCACTGTCACTTTTTCAATTTTCGTCTCTGATTAAAACTAATACTGTTCACCTTTTGCTTCTTTGTATTTAATATACTATTGTTCTATCATTAGTTACTGTACTTTTACTGAAAAGAATGTTGTTAAACTCTGAAGCTATTTATATGTAAAATTGCATGATAATAAGCTACACCAGAGAGTAAAGGAAGTTAGTTTACTATTCAGTAAAGATCAGTCTGTAGCTCTGCTTTGATCAATGTGGTTTTGTTGTTTGGTGCATTAAACAGGAATCAATAAAGTAAGTGATAATTTAGGAAGCCTACAAAAGATCCATAAGAATACTCTGTAACAGTGGTGGCAATTAATGGTCTCTTCCTGAGCTTCAAAGCAAAGGCATGCCTGAGTCACTCCTATAAACTTACAATCATTATTCATGTTCCCACAGAAAAGCATACTTTCATTAACCTCGTTTAGACTACAGTTTTGTTACTTATCTATCCATTATCTTCTTTTGCATGCACTAATAATGAAGTTCTGGGAAAAAAAAAAATCCAAACACACCCCCCCCCGCCCCCCCAATTTAGCAAAGGCAAAACAAATCATTTGATTTGATGCTGCAAGATCTTGTATTAAAGACAGTTGCTTTGCTACGTTTCAAGTCCCAGCCATACTCTTAACTGAAACATTTGAAAATATTTGTACAAAGAAAATTTTCCACTATCTGCCCTGTATTCAAGAGCTTCTGAATGATCCTACAAGATATGTAACTTTCAAGTAATAGAAGGCTAACAAATAAATCAATTCAAAATGACAGATGTTAGCCACACGTGTGCAAAGTAGTACCGAAAAACTGTCATATGAGAAGAGTAAAACTACATGACAGAATAGTATTAAAAAAGTAGAGAGGTCAGAGAATCATTAGTACACAAAAGAAATACTATTAAAATGAAATTGTACAGGTAACTGTACCATCAATGACTTCTTGCTGATTTCAATCCAACTCCTAAAGGTTCAGCACAGACAACTAAGGTGACCGCACCATTTGCTTATACTAACAAAGTCACAAAGCCTAGCATGCAGGTTATTCTAAACAAGAGCCAACAAGACTATTGTACTCAACAGATCAGATTTCGGAAAGCTGTTTTGAGTCAACATATCAATTTCAATGTCCAATAACTTGGCACATCTCAGGAACAGAAATGCAATCTAGATTTACTTGAAAAGCTGAAAATACCTTCCTCAAAGGGTAGCAAAACATGTTTCTGACCTGGCTGAAATACAGAACATCCAACTTAAAAATGGAAGTATTCATACCTACAGACAAAGCAAATGGAAAAGCAAGAAGTTACAAGAAACAAGCTTTTACTTTGTTAAAAAAACCATCTCAGGGGTATCTCTTTTAAATGGGAGAATTACACCAACACACACACAGGGGTTTTCTACATTTGTGAAGTGCTGCCTCCAAACAACAAGCCTCTTGCAACAGCAATTTAAAAAAAAAAATAAGGTTCTGGTAGTCTGCACCAGATTTTAGATCTGATAACCAAGCATGAAGAAGACTGGTACATCTGAATTCTAAAAAACACAGCTTACCTTTCTCTTTCTTCTTTCCTCATCATCTAGATGCTTTTCTTTTTCCTTCTCAGACTTTTTTTTCTTTTTTTTCTTCTTTTCTTTATGTCGTTCTCGCTCATGATCTGATCTGTCGTCATAGTAACTAGAATCATGCCCTGACCCAGAAAGTTCAGTCACTTCACTTCCTCCAACTTTAAGCACCAGCTTTAAAGGTTTTTCCAAAGGCTTATCCACATAATCTAAATTAAAAAAGTAAAACATTTCATAAATGCACATGGAGATGATAGCATACTAAAATTACTGATGCTTCTTCTACAAATACTGTTTACAAGAATTTGCTGTGGGTTGAAAATATATGCAATACATTTGGAGAGAAAAATAATATCTAAGACTAACAAATCCAAGTTAAGAAACAGTTGCTGAGCATATTTTATATCATGATTTTCCACAAACCTATAATACATAAGGAACTAACTCTTCGGCTTTCCCCRAAAACATCACAAGATCCTTGTCAGAGTAAGGTGAAACCAAGTATCACTCACCCAGTGCAGTAACCGGAATCCATCAATAACAGCCGTACGAACTATGAAGCCGCTCGGCCTCACAACCCAGCGCTCGCTCCGCGTTCCCCCTGCCCATCCCGAGCCGCCTTCCCGCGGAGGCGGCAGCCTCCCGCCTCCTTCAGGCCACCGCCCGCTCCGCCTCTCCCACCCTCTACCGCTCAGCCTCACCACACGCCCCTTCCCTTCATCCCCGCCCCGCGCAGCCCCCCCGCCTCCCCGACAACGAGACGGCGCCGGCGGCCTGGCCCCGGGACGCTCGCCCACCCCCGGCAGCTCACGCATTCAGGCAAGGACCTCTCCCTCCAGCCCACGAAGGGATGCCGGGTCCTGCCGACAGCCACGGGGGGGGCAGGGGGTTGGCGGTAGACGCGTCACCGGGTACAAAGACGGGTCCCCCCCGCTCCGCACCGCCCGCGGTTCTTACCGCTGTACGCGGTGGCGGAGGCCGAGCGCCATTCCGCCTTCTCTGCTTTGTGTTTCTTGTGCTTCTTCCCCATAGCAGAGCCAGCCCCACCAGCCGCAGCCTCCCCTCAGCCCCCCCCACCGGAAACGCTCGGGCCGGAAGAACTCCTTCCGCCTGCCGCGGAGGAAGATCCAGGTCAAGGGGGGCGGGCTGGGCCTCTGCTCGGCAGCCCGCCTTTTACAAAAAGGCGGTAGCCGTGTCCCGGGGCGTCAGGTTCTCTTCGCGCTCGAGTGGGGTCTTTTCCGCTCTTTGCACGGCAGAGGCGCATCCCTCGCAGCAGCCAGGGTGCTGAGGGGATAGAGGAGCTGCCTGGTCCTTCCGTTCCCCGGACGGACCCGCATCCCCCGGTCGCRGCGCGCCGTTCTTGGGGCCGTGTCTGGCGTGAGGTGATTTCCTGTCCCCGCCGTGGAGTTCCGCGGCGGAGGAGCGGGCCGCCCCTGCGCGCGACTGCGCTCGCGGCGTGTCCCGTGGCTGGCGTCGCCATCTCCTGAGGGAGGGAGGGAGGGAAGGAAGTGCCGGTCCCCGCCATGGGCGGGGGGGGTGGACGGGGCACGGCGTCTCCCGTGCCGGGGAGAACTGGTTATGCCGTTGGCGCATAACGGTGGCTGAAAGCCTGCTTCTCCTTGGTATTGCTTTCCTCCTAGGAGCGAGAAGGATGGACGAAGCTGCTGGGGATTTGAAGCAAGCGCTCCCAAATGTGTGTGACAACGTTCAAATACATGTRGAAATTCATCAGAAATCAAGCAGGTCTCTCTGATCAGAGCTTTATTTGCTGTAACTTGTGTCTGTTGCCTTTTGTCCTTGTGTTATGCACCTGCAAGAGTGCACAGTGCTCTGCTCTGCCTTCTCTCTACTCTTCCCATGAGTTTCCACACAGGTGTCTCTTCCTAAGGTTGAACGAACCTGTTTCTCTCAGCTTCTCTGTGTGTATCCAGTGATCCAGTCTCATAATCAAGTTGGTGGCYGGATTCTGGACTTGCTCCAGTATATCATTGTCTCTTGTACAGCAGAGCACAAAACTGCACACAGTACTCCAGATGTGGTCTCACAAAGAGCCAATAGGTGGGAAGAATCACTTTCCCTAACGTTTGCACACCTGCTAGCACCGCCTAAAATAAGGTTGGCCTTATTTGCAGCAGGAGCACACTGCTGGCTCATTGCCAACTTGTCCACCAGTACCCCAGGTCCTTTTCTGCAAAGCTGCTTTTCATCCAGTTGGCCTCTGGTCTGTACTGTTGTCTGGGCAGGAGATGGAGAGACGTGATTTCACGTTTACTTTTGTTGAACTTCAAGAGGCTCCTGTCAAACCATATCTCCAACCTGCAGAGGTCCCTCTGAATGGCAGCCCTGCTCTCTAGTATATTGACAGCTCTCCCTGCTTTGATGTTATCCATAAACTTGCTGCAGTTGCTTTCCATCCCATTGTCCAGGGTGTAAATGAAGATGTAAAAACAGTGTTGGTGCCAATATTGACAGGACCACCCTACCTTTTACTGCCCGACTTACTGGCAGCTCTGCTTAGTCTCTGTACTGCTAATCATAACCTTTTGAGCTGGACAGTCCAGCCACCTTGTTGTCCATTTATCCGATCCTTATCTTACCAATTTGGCTATCTGGATACTATGGGAAAGTGTGTCCAAGGTGTTGCTGAAGTCAAGGTGTAAAATATCCACTGCTCTCTTAAAAGACAAGGAACTGAGAACTTGCAGTGGGAACGCATCACTGAAATCGCAAAGACAAGTTAAAGCCTTTCTGAAATCTTGAAATGGTATTCCCTTTCCTGTAGTTTTTGTCTCTTCTACTGGAATTCTCCTTATAGCATGTCCCCATCCTGAGGTATCAGCTGTCCTCAGACATGAAAAGCATAATACAGCTTCCAAGCTAAGTGTACCAAATTCAGTCTAGTAGCTTGGCTATGAGTTTTTCTGGTTTTCATAGTGAAACACAGTCATACTGTGTAACTGATTTCCATTCTTGAAATCTTCTAGCTGTGTCATTCCATGTCACCTGATATGACTGCAGAGCAAATAGTATTCTTTGGCTTGTGTCTTTTAATGCACAAATTAAAAACAAGTATCAAACTTGTTGCTTTTGCAAACAAACTGAATTTGATAGGTTTTTTTCTGCAGACTGTTACGGGGGTGGGGGGTGTTGAGTGCGTTTTGGGTTTTTTTTGTGTGGGTTGGTTTTCTGGGGGTGGTTTGTTTTGGGGATTCTTTTTTGTTTGTTTGTTTTGTTTTTTTTTTTTTTGCGATATGGAAGCTGTTTTCCATGTAGGCTTAGTGTATGAAATAAAGCGCTCTGGTAATAGTTCATGCTTCCTTATAAGTGTCAATGCCATAAATAATGCTATTTCTTTCTTGTTAGTGCGGCCAGGAAAGAAGATATCAGGATGAGTGTCTTAAAGCTGTTGAACAGACATAACATCGTGTTTGGTGATTACAAGTGGACGGAGTTTGATGATGGTTTCCTTAACAGCAATGTGCAGTCCGTGTCGATTGTGGATACGGAGCTGAAACTGAAAGACAGACAGGTATTCACAGTCAAGAACGTACAGCTCTGTTCATATGCCTGTGAACTAGTTGTAGGTAGACTAGTGATAGCCTAAGGACATAAGCAAGACAAGGTCTATAGGATGATGTAGTATCTTTTATTAGGCCAACTGGTATAACCAGGAAAAGGTGGCTAAGTTTCTGGGCCTACATGCCTTAGTAAGGTCTGAAACAGAAGTAGTAGGCTTCAAAGCTGAATGCCAGCTGAGAACTGTAACTTTCTTATGTTATAACTAGCTTTGAATGAGAAATACAATGTATTAAAAGTCTTTTTGTGTCCATTCTAGCCTATTGACTTGAGCAAAAGCAGTCTTTCTCTTCATATTTTTCATCTGAATGAAGAAGGACCAAGCTCTGAAAACCTGGAAGAAGAGAATGAGGATATCATTGCAGCTAACCACTGGGTGCTACCAGCAGGTACCCATGTGATATTTCTGGAAGTTCTAGAGCAATTACAATGAAAGAAAATCTTGGAAAGGCTAAAAGTGTTTATAAGGTTACCTGTTAAAGGTAGTATCTGTATATATTGTTTAACTTTGTCCTTTGTCGATGGAACCAGTATATTTGGACTTTCTTCTTTATGGTTTTGATTAAACTACTATAGGTGATTCCACAACATGTCATTTATTTTTGTAATACTTGTGGATGGTTGGAAATAACTGGTCTTGTGGAATAAAATGTATAGTCATAATCAGAAGCATGCAAATTTTTAACTCTACAAGATGCATTCCAAATTTTTATTTGGAGACCCACAAGAAACTCATCAGTTTAAAGATTAATTTTCCAGAGCCCACTGCTGGCTTCCAGCCCCCAAGACAGTGCTGCTCTTATATTTGGAACAAACAAACAAACAAACAAACAAAAGAGATTTAGAGTCCTCAGAGTGTGTTCTGAAAAGAAGAACAAGGCTTTGCTCTGCAATAGAGCATGGCCTGCCTGTTTCTGTCTTGGGTCTGGGGAAGTTGGATTCTGTGCCTGGAAGGAGAAGTACCAGTGTGAGCTTAAGCTCAAAGAGACGGTGATTCTGGGACGTTTCTTGCTCTTTCCATGTTGTGAAAAGCCTTACATTTCTCTTTGGGAAGAATTCAGTCTGATACTTTGACATTATTTCCATATTATTGTGATTTATAATTTTTCAGTCTTTTTTGCTTTTCTTTGCTGAAAGCTAGAAACTAACAGCTAGAAATTATTGATACCCAAATCACAACTTCAGTTTTGTATGCATTATTCAGCTATGTGCTTTCTTTTTGTCTTCTACATGTTGATGTTAATAAAAAAAAAAAAAGCTGAATGATAAAATTGAGCTTAGAACCCTCCTCCCACCTAACTTTTCATAGCTCTCTATCTTGGGGAAATGTAGGTCCATCCCCTATTGAGGGTGGAAAGAATGATATTTTTCCTTTCATGTTACAAAATTAAGAAGATTAATTTCTCCTCACAATTATTTGAGGAAACAGAAGTTGTGAAACTGCTGAATTTGTCTGTTAGAAAGTAGTGTTTGCATTTTGAGAAAAATAACTCATATGTCTTTTTTCCTTATCTTTTAACTGCTCTCATATATCTGTTCTTAATCCTTAATTTTGTTGAGAATAATTTGAAACCTGCTTTGTGCTGCAATGGTAGATTACAAGTTCCGAGATGGATTTATCCTAAACAGGTATATAATATATTGCTTTTGCAGCTGAATTCCATGGCCTTTGGGAAAGTCTTATATATGACACTGAAGTAAAATCACACGTAAGTTGAAAATTAATAACAATTAAAATTGCTTGAGAAGTAAGAGTTGAAATGTAGCCTGTTTGAAGTTTGCTGCATCACATGGAGAAGTTATTTAGAGATCATCAGCTCAAAAATTTCTATATAATTTTTGATAGTTACATACTTCTCTGATGTACACTTAACAAAAGGAGGCAGAGCTGACGTTTTGAGATTAAACATCATATCTCAGACGTATATCAATATGTACTACTGTGAAGTCAGTGTTGCAAAAAATCTCAGTTTCCCTGTGAAAACAGGGTTCAGTGATGCTCATGCCACAAATTATAAAGAATTTCTTCATATGCATTGGCTTATTTTACAGAAATCAGAAGTTTAACAGCTGGAGGTGTTGTTTTGGTAGCAACTTAAAACTTCTGAGAAGATTTTCACTTTTGCTTTAGACATATTCATCAGCCTGCGCGAAGAAAACAATGTTCTGTAGAACAGGGTAAAAATTCACTTTATTAAAATACTGCACCTTGTTTTAAGGCTCATTAATTGCATGCTTTTCTAGAAGGGGAGAAGAAAATTGGTGGGAAAAAATAGCTTCAAAGAGGCTTAGAAAAAATGTACACAGCTTTCTTTGAAATCTACTCTCTATTTCTCCATTGTGAAGGTCCCAAAAGATCTGTTGTGTCTGTGGTGTGGGGTATTTTTAATGATAAGGCAATTTTGGTGGCTTGCTATCGCTGAAAGAGAAGTGTGTTACCATCAGCTTGCAGTGCTTTGCTTCTACTGGCACTCTTGTTACCTTGCAGGAAACTAACTGAGGAAACTAAATCACTAAAAGTGTTCAACTTATTGTGTGATGGGCTAATTTCCACCTGGTTTTGTCCCATTAATTGGTCCACTGTGACCAGAGCTAATGGTCATGTAACAGAAGTGGTGGGTGCAGGCTAGGCGGAAGGGAATGGGAGTTTAACTGTGTGTTTCTGGCAGCAGCTTGCAATTTATTGGTTTGGCAGTAACGTTGGCCAGCACTGTTACTGTTCATACAAATGCACATTGAATGATTTGACTAGAGTGAGTGCACTCCCACTTGAATGCTGGTAAGACATTCGGAAAAAACAAAACGGTTCCATGGGGTCATTTTCTGGTTTGCAAGATTCTGTGCATTCATCAAAGGTTGCGATGATAATTGCCAGAGCTTGTAGAACTGTAATACTGTAATCTGAAATTTAGTAGTTGTGATGTGAGTAAAAACCACAAGTGATTCAATTCAGTTGCTCTTATGACACCACTCACGAAGATATTTATCGTGCTTGTTAAAAAAAATATGCTTCTACCTGAAGTTTTTGGACACAAGTAATTCATTAGCTTGTTTATAATACCATAGATACAGTATTCTCACTTAAGTCTTTATAGTCTATACTATATAACCATCTATAGCAAAGCAAAACATTCCAGTGATTATACTTCTTCATTTATTAGGTAAACATCAATTAAGACATCAACGTTTGTCTAATTTATGGAACTGCTTTCCAAATCATCTGTGAAATGACAACACTATTTAATTAGGCTTACTGATGTACTAAATAACAGCAAGTCGATCACTGTTGACTGTCAGTGTACGTTGGTAGAAAGAAGTGGTAGCTTTTAATGACTAAAACTAGAACTACTTAACTTCTGTAAAAGTAATTGTGATGAATGTTCATTCTTTAAACCGTGGAATTGGCTGCGTGCGGTTGGGTTCTACAGACTCTGAAATGGTTGCTGTGAATTTTCAAAACAATTGTTGATATAATCAGTGTTGATATAATATTGGAAAACATGCTGGATGAAGTTCAGGTTTTTTGCTGTTGTGTGATTTGCTCCATTTTGGGCATGAGATACTGCAGGAATACTATTGTATTGTCCTATTAACACATATGGATCAAAAGCACATTACAGGTAACAGCAACAGAAAATAATATGGTATCAGGTGTTATTATAGGTAAAAATCAGTATAGATTCACACCTGAGGTTCATATTCATTTTGTTGAAAGACTTCTCTACTTCCTAATTCTATACGATTCTAAAATGTAGTAGCATTATTTTTAGCAGCAAGCATTCAGCGAAGTAGAAGCAACTTCCCTTATTTGGAAGGATAACCAATCTACAAATTCCTCACAGTAGCTGATACAAATGCTTCAGTAGAAAGGAACTAAAATGTGACAGGAAATGCTTTGTTTGGTGGGTTGACTACAACAAACAGAACAAATTTATAGCTGTGCAACATCTAAACAGGACCTGGAGTTTGAGTCTTTGAATCTCTGTGCTTGGGCAGCTTGTGTTTTAAAGACACAATATAAGTGGGACAATGGAAAATGAAAATAATTTCACTTCCTTGAAGTTTTGTATTTATTCATATAAAAGTTCTGGAACTCCGTTTGTGCCCAGTACATGCTATTCTTTTTCCTGAGGGCAGGAAGGAAATGAATTTCCAACCTTTGCAGAAAGAAAATTTGCTTATGACTAAAAGGCATGAGCCCAATTCTTTTTTTTGTTAAGAGTACACAATAGACATAATTAGGAGATTGCTTCTATTTGTATTTGCTGATATGTCTCTAATATGTGTGTCTCTCTTTCTCCTCTTCAATTAGCTACTTGATTATGTGACGACGACTTTGCTATTTTCTGACAAAAATGTTGACAGCAACCTGGTATCATGGAACAGAGTTGTTTTGCTGCATGGTAAAAATGATCTGTCTTAAACCAAGTACATTCATTGGCCATCTGTTTATACTTTCCTTCTAGAAAAAACTTGTATTGCACTTCTGTGTAGTGAAATTAGATGATGCAAAAGCAGCAGAGACGTATTCTCTTTATAATACAAATTTAGATGAAATGTAACGTCAAAATCAAATCAATGTTCACATATACTATGTTTTGCAGGAATTTAAATTCTAAAATGTATAATGCAGTGACAATAGTTGTTTGTTTTTTTATTTTCAAGTGATATTACTGCTTTTTTATATAAAGTGCAAAAATAATGCAGATACTGAGGACATTAGGAACCGTATATTAGTTACAGTTCTATCGTAGTATTAAAAATTTTGTTAGTTATGGCTTTTTAAGAACTTTTGAGGAAACTGGGAAATCAATCTGTGTGTTGTGTTATTAACACTGTGTGTTCTATTGCCAAGTATGAAGGCAGTACTCTCGCTAATTTAGTTATTACTATTTCAGTGAAGCCATAATCTTCAGTCAGTCCTAGCTTACTGTGGAGGTTACACCATAAATGAGATTAACATCATCTGAATCCATTTTGTTGCAAAATGCAGTTTGCTATTGATTAATTACAATTCTGTCATCAAGGCTGGTATTCAAAAATAAAGGGTCATAGTGGAAATGTTTGTTATGAGTGTTGATTATACTTAAATTATAATTGTTTATCAGTTTGGAAGCTGCAGGATATTTTTGTTTGACAAACTTTATTTCAGACTGTTGACTATATTTATGATAGATATATTTCATTTTAGTAATGAGCTCATTATTGTGAACACAAAGAAGTTAATACTGGGAAATCTACAACTGTGCAAAATACATTTCTGCTATAATGGCAGTACTGGCTTTGAATGAAAGTACTGTCATCTGGCTGATGTTATCAGTTTGTTTAGCCCCCATATATCATCTTCCATACATTCATACTCTATTTAACTATGCTTGTACTTGTCTGTTGTCTGTTTGGAGAAAGTCTGTGTAGCTCTTCCATAGGGTGTCAAGCCAGGTGGAAAAGGTTTATCTCAGAGCATACTTCCTAAGATGCTCTGGGTTGCCCCAAGGTAGAGATTTCTGGGAGAGTGGACAGCTGGTCAAACTGGGCATGATGTGTTTCTGTTTTGCATATTAGAAGAGTATGTTTCAGGAAGATATAAGTTTAAGCATAGCACTGATTTTTGAGAATGCTAATAAGCATAAGCCCTGCTAGGGTGATGCACTTTGCTGTTGAGTATTTTAACTTTATGGTGTCTGCATACAAACTATAACTATACTAATAATTGAAAATGATATAAATTCAAAGCTCAGCTCTAGGACTGTAGTGGAGTAAGCAATCTTCTCAAAATACCCTAGTGTTCACAGTCATTGCTGTGTTTTTATTGTACAATTAGTGCTGTAATGAAATACAGTAGTTAAAAAGATGTTACATGTCACTAACAATCTGGTGCAGATCCTGTGTAATGTATGGATTTGATTTCAAACCAGGCCCTCCTGGAACTGGGAAAACCTCTCTGTGTAAAGCATTGGCTCAGAAGCTGACAATTCGACTGTCGTACAGGTGACCATTTTTGGAAATTTTTCACTTTAGTTTACTATTGTTAATTGTTCTTTTTCAGTAGCCTAAAGATATTTAATATTTGATTTCAAGTAACTCGTGCCAAGTGCTAATGTTCATAGTTCTTTTACAGTGCACCGGGCTAGCAATAAAATTGATCTGATAGAGAGACTGGTTAGGATATTTTAATGCCTTTTAAAGTGTGTAATTATTTGTGCCCAGGTATGTAAAACAAATTCCAATGGCGATATAGTCATTTGTTTGTGCTCACATTGTACATCAGTGAGTATTAAAGGGCAAAGGATCACAGAGTACTGAGCCTGCTATTTGTATCTTCATGTTCAAGAAAGCCTGTTTTTAATAGGTAGTGATTTTGTAACCAATTTTTGTACTTGGATTGTCTGAGTGCCACAGCCTGCAGAGGTCAGTCTGTATATCAGACAAGTAATAAGAGTTAGCCTTAAACTTCATAGCAACTTAACAAATTTATATAAAAAAATAAATGTTATGTAAAATACTAGGTGTAACATAAATCATGTGTAATTATTGGAGTGATCTGACTCTAGCCCAAGCTGAATTTATGATAAACAAGGGCTATATAATGTGTGATTGGGATATTTTGTCCTTAGGAGATCCGTGCAGAGCTAAATAAATAAGCTTCATGCTTTTATATGTGTTCTTGCTATACTGAACAAAATCTTTCACAAACAGAAGAATGAGGCCATTAGCATTGTAACTGTTACTTAAACTATATTTAAGTAGCACCTGTTCTAATGAAGGAATTTTGGTAGCAATTTAATATAAAGAATTCTAGTGAGACACGTTTCTGGAAATGACAATTAAACTCAAAACAGGCATTATGCTTTGAAAAGTAAGTAAAGAACTAATTCACAGAATTCCAGGGTTGAAATGGAGAGAATGAGACTTATGGAAGTTAATGATATCACTGACTTTTATGTACAATAGAGTTGATACTTCTTTTTCCCTTCATACTTTAGGTATAGGTATGGACAGTTAATTGAGATAAACAGCCATAGCCTTTTCTCTAAATGGTTTTCTGAGGTATGTATTGATGTAGCTAATTAAGTAGACTGTGTTTTAGAAATGACACTGTTTCTGTTGAGCTTGTTTCATAAAATAAGTGTGTGCACCAAAGATTACTCAGAATACTTAATGTGTTTGAGAACACTTAAATAGAAGCTGTATTAGAAAGTTACTTTAAAAAACAGGTATTTCCATCTTTAAATATGGTAAGACTTGGAAAGTTGTGTGATAAGGAAATAGTTAAACATATGCATATGGTGTCTTTCTAGAGTGGCAAGCTTGTAACCAAGATGTTCCAGAAGATTCAAGAGTTAATTGATGACAAAGATGCTCTTGTATTTGTACTGATTGATGAGGTATGATTCTAATAGCATTGATGTACCTAAAATTTAGCAAAAAGTAAATTGATGGGAGGGAACTGTGATAATGCTCCTTCGTAAAGAACAATGAAAGCATATTTATGCTTTTTTGTAAGTTACATAACTGTGCAGAGGAGTGAATTTTAATCTTGACTGCTGCAGATTTGAGAGATTTGGGAGAAACACAGTATGATTTAATAGGCAAATTCCAGCTGAAAATGAAGTGAAACCTTTCTTGGTGGAACTTCCCTTGCTGCTGTGTGCTTACAAGTGGAATATTGTTTTAAACTTCAATGTAGCCTAGATTTGTATTAATTGTGTGCTTATGTATGTTGTAAAGCTCTAAAAAGCATTATTATGGTTCAGTTCATTGTCTAGATTCTCTTCAGACTTGCATATATAAGCAACTTACTAAGTATGTACCTTATTAGCTTTGTTATATTGGAGTTCCTATGGGGAAGCTCATTCTAAATTCAGTGTATTCATTATTCTGTTGTGTGTGTGTGTATGTCCCCGCCACCCCAAAATCTAATTAAAATGAAAAACAGCCTCCGTTCTGCTTTCTAAACAGCAATTTCACTTGCTATACTTTTCTTGACATTCCTTTCCCTCTCCCTGTAAATTCCTACTTAACAAAAGATTTTGAAGATGAAGTTTTAGATACCAGACACAAGGATCTGAAGATGTATTGTCTGGGTTATTTGCTTGCTGCCAGCACTCCAAGTGTGCCATCTTTTATAGGTTTTTTTTGGTGTTTGGTGATTGTTGTTGGTGGTGGGTTTTTGTTTGGGTTTTTGTAGGTGGAAAGCCTCACAGCAGCCCGCAGTGCCTTCAAGGCAGGCACAGAACCTTCAGATGCTATTCGTGTGGTGAATGCTGTATTGACACAAATAGATCAGATTAAAAGGTAAAGTCATATTATTGTAACAGCAAAAGGTAATTGACGATTTCAGGATTCCTGCTAAATCTTAATTCCTACTTGGAATACTAAACCAAATTGGTTAGTGAATTATTCTTTGTTAATGGTGCTAACTGTGAAAAGAAATAGGAGTAATCCAACAGAATGTTTTGCAAGTAACTGAGTGAACAATCAAATCTACAGATGGTATACTTCCTTTAAAGCTAGGGAGAGATACAGGATATCTGCTTGGAGAGACAAGAATAAAATCAATGAAGAATTCATTCATTATTTACAGGTCCTGGATGTCAATCTAAAGCAGACTTGCACAACACATGGCTTAGAAGCAATCGTTGATGATGCTTGGTCTGCTTTGCGTGCTGGATTTAGTGCAGCGTACCAACTCTTGTTTTATTCCTGCCACTTCCCTCCACTTTTTGGGCATACTTGGCTCTGCTCACAGAAAGAAAGGTGGCCTAGTATTTAGCCCTGTCTTGCAGCTAATTAAGGCTAAATGGCTTATTCATATGTAAAAGTTCACARGCTTCATCTAATAATAGCTATGGTTAAGAATGTTCTTTCAATATTTCTTAGAGCAAGGAGATGTTACTTCTCTTTTAAGCTCAGTCTAATGTCATCCATGGTTAGAATGTGTCACATTGCCAGTTAAAGTATATACTTTCTACTGAATTGAAATGGAAAACATGTAGATTAAAGGTTCAAATTTACGAGTCTTCTTTTCATAGTCTTTTTTTTTTGTGGCAGAAACTATACCAGTAGGCTCTAGATAGTTAATGTATATCACTTCTAAAATAGGGTTAGAGAAACTATGGACACGTGAGAAACATCTGAAAGAGACTGTGCATTGAAATAGATTGATAACTGGCCAAGAGCTTCAGATCATTTAATGTAATTGCTGGCTGACAAGAGTGATGTGACTGTTTATTGCATGAAACAGCTTGAGTCATGTCCTGGTTCCGGCTGGGACAGAGTTAACTCCCTTCCCTGTAGCTGGAGGGGGTGCTGTGTTTTGGGTTTGGTAATGAAAGGAATTGATGCTTTGGTTGTTGCTGGGTGGTGCTTGCACCGACAGCCTCCCCTGCCCTTCGAGGTGCAGGGGGACCTGGGGGGGAGCATAGCCGGGGTGGTTGACCCAGCTGGCCAATGGGGTATTCTATACCATGTGACATCATGCCCAGCTTAAAAACCGGGGGGGGGGGGGGGGGGCGGTAGCGGACGGTTCGGGCGATTCAGGTTGTTGGTCCGGAACACGTGGGGGTGAGCAGTTGCATTGTGTATCGTCTGTTTTGTATATTCTGTTATTGTTGTTATCGTTGTTATTATCACTGTTCTACTCTGTTTTATTTCCATTATTAAACTGTTTTTATCTCAACCCGCGGGTTTTTCTCTGTGTGCCCTCCCGATCCTCTCCCCCATCCTACCGGAGTGGGGGGGTGAGCAAGCGGCTGCGTGGTGTTTAGTTCCTGGCTGGGGCTAAACCATGACAAGTCGTAAGAAGGAAGGTATCAACTTGCCAGTCACAAAAGGAGATAGTTCTTGTACATGTGACCTAAAAATCTGCTTTTATCTTGAAGGTATCCCAATGTAGTTATCCTGACTACTTCAAATATTACGGAGAAAATTGACATGGCCTTTGTAGACAGGGCTGACATAAAGCAATACATTGGACCTCCATCCACTGCAGCAATATTTAGAATATATCTTTCTTGCTTGGAAGAACTGATGAAGGTAATATTTTGAAAGCAAGACTGTAAAAGGTCCTATTTTAATAAATTTGTCGTTTTAATCATACTTCCTAAATAACAAAAATACACAAATTTCATTCCTTCTCTGTATTTCCACTCTTACTGTAGAATTTCATTTTGAATGTATTTAAGTTTTTCATATAACAGTGTATAACTCTTCTTTCTAGTGTCAAATAATATATCCTCGACAGCAGCTCTTGACACTCAGAGAGCTAGAGATGATAGGCTTCATAGAAAATAATGTGTCAAGGTTAAGCCTTGTACTAAAAGAAATCTCAAGGTAAGATTCTGTAATTCTACATTTTATATATATATATGTGTGTGTGTGTGTATAATGAGTTGTGGAATAATGTGTAAAAGTAACTGAATTTCATAACAGCTAGAGTTCTGAAACATCTCAGTTTTCTTCTGTTAGGGTTAGTGCAAAAACTTTCAGGGGACAAAAAGTGGAAGTGATCAGGATTTGCCAACATTTCCTAGTCTCAGATCTGGCTTGGCCTAGTGCTGCTTCTGGTTTCTGCTCTGCCCTTTGAAGTCCTCTTGACAAATTGCTGATGGGTTAGTGAGATGCCTTAGGTTTCAGTGGATATTGTGAATTGTAATGCAGTTTAGCGGAAACAGCATTGGCCTTAGTTCCTGCTAAGAAAGTGTCTTGGAATGCCTTGCAATCTACTAAGTCAGTTTTTAGCATCAAGATAAGTGGACTGAAGCAAAGGGGAAAGGAGTGAAGTGTAAATGGAGAATGTTATGATTTGCTGAGTATGCTAGTCGAGCAAATAGTCTTTCACTGCAGCGTAACAATTCTTGAAACAATAAAAATGATATTCAAAATATCAAGAAATACTTTTTTCCAAAGTGCTAGTCCCTATGGAACAAAATAAAATAACATTCATAAGGTCAGGAAAGTGTGTTTTCCTTCTGTTCCTGAAGTATGGAATCTTAACCAGTGAGGAGTGGATTAAAAGCAAGGAAGTTTTTCCAGGCATAGAGGTTTGGGTTCTACATACACAGAGTGGTGCTTGGAGGAGTTGGAAACATGTATCAAGTAGGTGAGGTAAGCTATGTGTAAATGGTGGGAAGAAGGACATAAGCAGTAGCCATGAGGTTCAGCCTTCAAAACAAATTTTTCAAGTCCTTCCAAGAGTGGATGGAAGGTTATATCTGTACCATACCCTTTCAGTGTAGACATTCCCCCAAATTCATGAGATGTGTCACAGTGATGTGAAGGGCATGATGTAAGCTTTGGCAGGCAAATGTGACTATGCTATTTCTGTACCCTTGCTTGCTTTTCTGTACTGTATAGCCTCCCATAGGCTGAAGTTGTCTGTTCACTTCCTGCTTCTGCTAGAAGTGCTGCAAGTGACCTGCTGAATTGTGATTTGAGTTTTTTTAGAGCAACTTCTGGGAGAAACACAGAAAAAGGAAAGGTCGTCTTTTAAGAGTGGATAATTAGCATTTAAGCAACACTTGTCTCTCTTTTACTATAGAAGAAGTGAAGGTCTTAGTGGCCGGGTCCTGAGAAAACTTCCTTTCCTAGCACATGCACTTTATATTCAAGTAAGTTTATTCTATTCATTATATTTTGTTTTGGTTTTGAGACAGGTGGGAAGATATTTGGACGCTGCCTGAAGTAAAAGATAGGGCCTAAACCCCCCTTTTAATCTAAGTTGCACTGTTTCTGCACCTTTGTAGACTGAAACAATTTTGTGCTGCTTATAATTTGAGATTGAAGACAACAGGTGGGATTGACCTGTCCAACAGCATTCTACTTTTAATTAAATGTTGTGACAGAACATTGATACTGGTTCTCTGATAATTTCTTCCTGAAAGAAAACCCTCTGCCACTTCATAAATAATATTGTTAAAAACCTTTTTTGAAGCAAATCCAGAGTAATAGTGATTGACTCAAGACTTTGCATGGCTTGACTTTGACTTTACTATGCTAGCTGGTTTAAAATAAACCTGCAGTTTCATATTTTGTAGCATTTTGAAAATTTTGTAACATGGAAGTCAAATATTTCTGTTTTAAATACTGTGATTTGTATGTAAAATATTATGCATGCCTATTGCTGTAGTGTGTCTAACAAAATGTTCTCTTATTTTCAGTCCCCCAGTGTTACAATGACAACGTTTCTTCAGGCTCTTTCACTTGCAGTAGACAAACAATTTGAAGAAAGAAAGAAGCTTGCAGATTGTGTGTGATACTCTACTGTTTTATAGTTGTCTGTATTGTTAACACTGAAAACTACATATTTTTCGTACAAACTGTGCAACTTCTATGCATCTGTAAAATAGATTGTCAACACCTTAAAAAACCTGGAATGCCTAATCTAGTTTTTCAAAACATTCATTAATAAACAATTAAGAAATTTTACAGCATATTTTTCAAAAGCTTTATTTAAAATGCCAAAAAGAGGATTGTAAAAATTCTTGCTAAAAGTCAGTTTTCATCTTTTGCAGTTATTAAAAGTGGGCGGACTTCTGTTCCCTGTTTCTTTATCATTAACTTTCTACTCATGCATCAGTTCTTATACTTCTGATTTCTTTTATATTTTTCATAGCAACAGAAATTCAGTGTTTGGATCTGATACTTCTGCCATAAATGCACTATTTGTTATTGCTTCTGAAATAACAAGCATAAAACTGGGGAGGATTCAAAGTGGTCAGTGGTGGCCCAGACCTTTTATACTGACATCTCTTTATCTTGAAATTTAATATCGAGTATTACTTTTTAAAAATTACATCAGATTCAAAAGTTTAAAATCAAGAGATCACTTCATTGTGTTTTGTAATACTACTTTTCTGTGTTGTTGCAAGGACGTGAAACAGTCAACCATGTTTTCTCACTGAAGAGTAATTACAATGTGTAAGAAAGGTTCTTCAAAATGCATGAAGTTTGGTTTTGTTTTGTTTTATAAACATGACATAAAAGTTACAAATGATCTGTGGAGAAAAATATTCTGTAGTGCAAAAGCCAGGAAATGTATGCATCCAGTTCTAAAGGAACAGAGTCAACTTTCATATGGTAAATACGTATCTTATATAATATTGGTTACAAAACTGTCAACTCTTCATTTTCTTTTGTATTTACAAGTATTTTATCTGCAGTCAGCTGAAAGAATGAAATGCTAGGGGAGTTTCCAGATTAGAAGTTTAATTTTTCTTAAATGAAGATAAAATAGTGAGATTTAAGTTGATGATATTCATCATGCCTCCTAGCTGTTGGCATTGGAAATACTTTAATGATAGTGCATTTTGTTACTTCCTTGTTTGTATCTTTTAAATCAATGTTATACTATACATTCATGAGATGAAAGATTTTGTCATGAGCTATTTTTGTTGATGAACGCTACAAACTGTGCATTAAAAAATTGCACAGAACTTGTCGAGTGCTAGTAAATTTTTATTATGGCATCTATACTTATGTAAACAGAGCCTCTTTGTTAAGCCTGTCTGAGTGTCTTCATTATATTACTTCTGAAAATAACTTATTAAATATTATTCCCTATCCACCCCCCAAAAAAAGAAGGGGAGCGGGCAGGCAAAGATTCTACCAGATTCAGTCATTTGCAATTGTGTACTCTATTTTTCCCACAATCATTGTTTTGGAAATACTGGTACATGAAAGAAACTTCCATAAAAGCCAGGTATAGGCAGACTACTGAAAGGCAAAATTTTATACAGACTCTAGTCCATAGTGGATTTGTGGCCTTTAAACTAAAGAGATTTAGAGACTTAAAATGAGTATTCATTCAATACAGGTGTATATTATGTGTGCCTGTCTTGATGATCCATGTAATAGATATTGGAGTACTTCCATGGTAATGCAAAAGCATGGAATTATCTTCTGGTCTGGATTTGAAATTCTTTAAGAACTGTAGAGGCTCCACAAATTGCAAGTTCTTGTGTATGTTTCATTGAGGGTATATACGTTTCCTCTCCTTCAAAAGCAGACCTTCCTAGCACTGCTTTTTGGTCTTTCTGTAGACTCATTGATTATATCAAGGCTATAAAAACTGTGAAGACCAGCTGTTCCTGCAGTTTGCTCCTCTTCCTCTCCTCATTCTTTGATCTGAGATGATGTCATTTTCCCCAGCTGTGTAGTTTACCTTTTTCTTAGCATTTCATAGATATTCTAAGTATTCTATTCAAACTTGGGCATGCTAGTATTCTGGGAGTTGAGCAGAATTTAGATACTGTTTTTAGTATGTGCAATTTTGCCAATACATGGATTTGTGCTATGGCTGGCAATAGTTTAATCTTTTATTAAAATCCTAGTTTACTAATTCTCATGAGTGATTTATTTTAGGTGGTAATTCCAGAAAGAAAACTCACACAATGAGGGAGGCTTATTTCTCCCTGTTTTCCAGTTGTGTGGAAAGTACTGCCCTGCATTCCCTGCATAGAATGGACGTTTTGGACTTTTCTATTGAGAATTTTAGTTCAATACAATTTTAAATTCTAAAGACTTTGTATCTTTGAAGAGAATCACCTTGAAACAGGTTGTATTTGTTTTGGAGGGAAGTATTTTCCGCTCTTTTGGTGAAGATACATTCCTTTATATCCAAGAGTCAAAAATAAATGAAACTAGACAAAGAACATAAAATGTGGAGCCTTACTACAACCTAGGAATTAGGCCATTCAACTGGAAGAGGGTGCTTGGGAGGTTCTAGACTGAACTGTTTCTATCTTGTATTTAATGACCATCTACTCTGATATATGCATATTTTCGGCAGAACAGAAACAGGTGGTCATATCAGCCCCCATGGAATCTTACTTAGCCTTTTTTTGCAAACAGGTAACAATTTTATTTTAATGAAGGCAGACAAAGAATGTTTGTGCTCTGCTTGGATTGTCTTACGGATTTCCAGGACTGCTGTAAGGAAGGACACATTGGATATGAAGAGTCCTCGGAGTAACCTTCTCCCCCAGTCAGTGCAAGTCTATCACATGCTCAAATGCAGTAACCTTAGCTGTTCTTTTCACAGCAGATTCAATGGCCATGCATCAATCCTCTGTTTTCTTTCCGTGTTCAGTTAATGGTTATGTGGAGGGAATAGTCCTCTTTTCCAGGTACAATTCCAGAACAATTTTTTGATTTTCAAACATAACCATAAATTAAAACAACCATCTTTTAGCACACAAAAAAATTCTACTTTAACAGATTGCTTCTAATTCTGCTCAAAGCCACTAGATGGCAAGCATGAATCCGTGAGTATTAGCAAGTCATGTGAGAATGGGAATGCTGACTGAAAGTTTCAAAAGCCCTTACGAATAAGGCTTACTTTGCTGCAGTGAAAATCCCTCTTCAAAATGTAATGTTACAGTAATGTAATGTAACACCATAGAATTTCTCTGCTTAGCACTACAAGAGAGAGAGATTCTGGGATATAAGATGTTTTGCTAAATAAAAAGAAGCTGTTGCAGAATTTGATCCAAAGATGAAAAACAGTGAGTTTTCCACGCTATGGCAGAAGTTATTTTGTACTGTAGTTTAACCATCTCATCCACTGGGTAGTGGGTTTAGAAAAATATCTGGGATCTAGGTCACTATAGGCATAGATGATGAAATTTTGAGCCTAGTGAAGGCAAAGACTTTCAGCATAGCACATTAAAGTGTGTGGAATGTGGTATTTTATAACAGTTAAATAATCCTGAAATAGCAAAGTAAAATCTTTTTTTATGCTTGTAAAAAGCAAACTTAACCTTGCCAAGCTGAGCACTGCTCATTTTATGAGATATTTCTGTGACTAACATTTTTCCAAGCAGCTAAAAATGTTCATTTCTGACCCAGATCCTATGACATCATTTTCAAAACTGGGGGAGAGGAGGTTGAAGAGGGAAGGCTTTTATTACCCAATTTATCCACTGGAAATTATGCAAAGACAGTGATTTTTCTAAAATGAATCTTAAAGGTTAAATAACTGTCTAAAACTTTGGCCCTGTAGAAATACACAATTCATTTCAAATGATCCCACTTTCATGGCTCACTGTCAGTACAGTGGTGCACTTCATAATTTGCAGTTTAGAAAGGGATGAGAACCCCAGGTAAGAGAGCCAAGGCCAGGCACTGAGAACAAGATGACGATTTTAAAGCAAGTTTCTAGATATCAACAGAGGATTTGTGTTCATTTAATTTCTTTATATGTTATATATGTGTAAGAGTTGAAGAGAATAAAATTGATGTGGTCTGCTAAAAAGTGTCAGGTAATTTGATAAAGAATGAGGACATAGATGCATGCATTTTAAATCAGGCATCTGGGGTTGTATGTCAAAACTGCTGGGTCTGAGACAAAATAGCTTTGTCTACAAATTTTAATGATTGTACATCGAATTCTCTAAGGATCATCTCTGAGTTTAAATGAAAGATAATTAAGACTGTTGAAGAAGTTAATTTAAAAAAGCATTTCTTTGCTCAACTTCAAGCCAGATGAAGTTATATTTCATACAGAATGAGCCTTTATTAGAACAAGAATTGAAGGTCCAGTGAAGGCTGGGTAGACTTGAGTAAATAAAAGCATTGTATAGAAAGCTGTGGTGTTCTGTCCATTAAGAAGTACAAAATATATACTTTGTTTGGAATAATTCTCTCCTTTTACTTAAAAAAATTACATTTAAATCATAATCCTTCCTTTTGTTTTTATCATTTGTTCTGTGCCAGGTAAAGAAATCTGCTACTTGCATCTTTGCTCTGACATCTTCTGAATGCATTTCTGGACAAGTTGCTTATCTTTTTTAGTCGCCCTAAATTTCTTACCTGTGATTTTAAATTCATCTGCCCTCCTAAAGTGTATTTATATTTCATTTGCCTGCTAAATTTGTTCAGGGAACAGGAGTGGTCTGTGCCACTCTTGTCCACTTCCACAGAAAGACAGGAATTAGGATGCTTGGTGCTATGATTTCTCTACAGAATTTCTACCACTGATTGTCACTACCCTGCATTGTCTTTTACTCGTCAGGCTGCCATATAGTGTCTCCTCTCCGCTGCTGCCGAGATAAACTCTCTGGGAAGAAGTTTCCAGCTTTTTACCATCTCTAATCAGGTTGGTAGGGGAAATAGCATCTCCAGTGGAATGCGCAAACTTGAGTCCAATGCTAGTAGTCGTAGCAAAACACCTTTTACCCTTTACGCTGCTGCAGATCAACTTAAACCAAAAAGCAGGATGCAATCTGTTTTCTTCCTTTCTAAATCTGCATGGATTATTGAGGCAGTAACATAGTAAGTAGAGTTTGGATAGAGCATGTTTCCTCACACCCAGTTGCTGGTTTGACCTACCATGCTTAGGAACAATGGCATGATTCAGACAGGGACCATGACAGTGCTATAGGAGAGAATGTCTTTTTTCTTGCTGCTGGTCTCAAAGTAGCCAAGTAGTTTAAAGGAGTTCAATTTACAATGAAAGGCTGAAAACAAGAAAACTATAGCGTCCCTATAAAGGGATCAAATCCAAAACTCAGAATTTTCTAAATGGCGTAAAATTCCAGAAAGTAATTTAAAAGTCCAAGCCATAAACAACAAAAAACCCCACAGAATAGTGGTGAGAGTGACACAAAGTAAGGCAGATTATTCGGGTACACTTCTTAACCATTTTTTTTTTCTGTTTTATATCTTGAGGGCATTTACATCTTGCATGGATGAATTGGTATTAGCCAGAAAACAAAACAAAACAAACCCCCCTGACTTCAGTCTTTTTTCTACTTGAAGAGCTGCCGTTCATGAACAGCTACTGTTTGCAAAGCGCTGTTGTTTGCTGGCGTTCATGGAGAGCTGCAGTTCGCAAAGGGCTGCCCTTCGCGAAGAGCTGCTGTTTGCAAAGAGCTGCCATTTGCGAAGTGCTGCTGCATATAAGCTCCTGTCTCAGTTATGTCACAGTTCATGTAATAGTCATGTCACAATCTGTGTCACAGTTACAGATGGAAACTTAGATGGTAACTTTTTGAACCAGATCGTGTATACTTCTTAAAATCAAGTCAAGAGCTGTTTCTTCTCTTATGAGTTCCTTGAGTAGCCTTTCCAGCGTACTTTATTCTGATGTTACATCTTCCCACTCATTTTTCTCCTTCCTTCTTGACATGTCTATTTACCAATATTCTCATTTAAAACTAGGCATTCCAGTTACTCTACATTATTTCCTAGATTTCCTAAATTTGTGTAGGAAAATGTTTTCCTTTTTAAAGGACATTTGGGTTTTTTTCTGACTTTTTTTCTGACTTTTTCTCTGTTTTCTATTTGACTATTGTCAACTTCTGCACTATTTTTCTTTGGAGGTTAGATCAAAATGTACTCAGCAATATGCAGCAAGCTAGACTGAGGAGCACGTTGTTTTCCACGCAACTTTCCTTTCCCCCAAATTTCTTTAGTTATGGTATAGACATAAGCTGTAGTCATTAGAACTGTAGAAATACTTGTACAGTAATTTGCTCTGGAATTCCATTTTACATGATCTCAAGCAATAGCATGATGCTGCATATTCTTTGATTGCAAATATGCTTTAAGTTTCCATCCCCAGCCAACCATTCTTAGTTCTTGCAGCAGTTTGTTATCTCCTCATTCATGCTGGTGCACTACTTGTAGAACTTTGTGGAAGAAGCAGCAAAGAGCTGTCATGGAAATGTCTTTAAGGATTTTTGCTGCTAGAGAGAATGATCATCAAATTAATCCATCTGAGGTAATCATTAATCATTAAATAGGGAAGTTGCCTTACTCCAGTTGGTAATCTTCTAGGAATAACACTAGGCTGGTACTTGGCCTCCTTAGCAATCCAGGTGTGAAGCAGTCAAAAATCTCTCCGCTCCCAGGTAAGGCCCTCATCCTAAAACTACACAGTTGTGCTCCGGTTCCAAAGGGCCTGGAGGAGCATGCTGCTGTTTTCACTCTGTCTCAGGATCGTCACAGCAAAGTCTGCTTGAGGGACTGTGGGCTGGCAATTTCTCACTTGAACAGAGCTCAGCATCATCTTAAACCCACCTGCAAACATATGGGCCTTGTGTGAAACCATGATGTGAGCACCACATCTTGGGGGCCATGCGTAAAGCAGAGCAAAACACAAACCTAGGTCACTCAGTTATAGGTCTGTCTGATTTTTACCATCTGCTATCAACAAAACTGCAGAATCCCATTTTTTCTATGTCTTGACATTACATATAGACAGGAACTTGCGATGTTTCAATGTAAAACTGAACTTATAATTACAGATAGATACAAATAAACCATCTACAGTAGCTCTTACCTTTATGTGTATTTCAGACTGTTAGAGACTTACTGGCTACAATAAATATTAATCGATTTCCCTACATACTTCAAAGAGTAGGATATTTTTTCAAAATAGTTCATTGGTGGTGAGAAGTGCCAACCAATGTTGTCTGGAATAACAAATACCTCTTCTTCAGTCTGATTGAAAGACCCTTAATGTCTTAGGTCTTTCTTTTGATTTCAGAAGGCTTTGGGATCAGGCTTGGTCCATGGAAAGGTTGTAAGAGCCAGAGGTAGCTTGAAGCTTCCCTGCACTTGTCCACTGCAGCTCTTCAATCAGAGTCACTAAGAAAGGAGAATCACAAAGAGGAAAGAAGAGCCGTTAAGAGCTCATTTATGCTGCACTGTACTTGGCCTCTCTCAGCAGGGCTACCAAAAGAGGTGGCCACTTGAAGGTGCTTCCTCAGTTTTGCTGGAAAAGAACCTGAGTAGGTTGTTTATTGGCAATCTCTTGTGCTGGCAGTCTCCAGAGCTGTCCAGCAAGAGATTTTGCTTCCAAAACATTTTTCAGAGTAAAGACTAACCCTGGAAGAACAGCCTTTCTTTTGAGCACTGGGAAGTTATCACATTACTTTGTTAAACGTTTTAATTAAACTCATTCTAAAGGTTGATATTTTCAACACACTTACTTACTGCACAAATACAATTGCTGGGACCTACCATAAGTAGTGCACCTAAAGGGGAGCAGTGTCCCAGCTAATGTTTCCCGCTCAGAAAAAAGCTGTCTAGGGGACAAAGTTTGTCTAAGAAAGCAGGGCCTGGATCTGATGGCTGTAAGATTACCCCGTCAACTCTACTAGCTGAATAAAATATAGGTCAGACTTTGAAAATGAACTAAACTATTTAGCTGCTTATTAAGGTGTGTTATCGCTTAACTTTTTGTGACTGTTTCCAATTCCAGCAATTATTTCCCTAACTACGTTTTATTGGTATAAAGCTGGGGTTTTTTTATAATCTTGCCTTTAAACTCTGTCTAGTCTGTAAAGATACATAAAATACTACTAAAAACTAACTTCATGTTGCTTTGGCAAATACTCGCACATCACCTGCACTAATGAAGATATTAGTGTATACTGGTTTATCTTTTACCTGGCAGATTCTATTCAGATAGAGCATGTGGACTCATCTTCCTCAGATTGCAAAGAGCTGGCTATCAGGTGCTATTAGAGGCAACCAGATCTGGTGAAATAAACATCTGTGGGTGGGTTATAGAGTGTTGGCAAGCAGCTTTAAAGTAGAAAGGGTTGATGACTTGGGAACACTCCAAAAACTTTGACAGGTTTTAATTCAGAAAAGCATTTATCTGGAGTTCTTCAGTATAGTCCTTTGCTTGAGTTCCCCAGGGGTGCAGGAGACTACTTCTGTGCTTAAAGTTTGGTGCCAAAGTTAGGTTTTTAAAGGACATAAGTCCAAAGACTGTGATTGTCTAAAAGAGTTTTTCTTGTAGTATATTTTTTTTAAGCAGCTGTTTTGTCTAATTAATACATCTGCTGTAAAGCATCTTGTCTGAGCTGCTCTACCTGCTCCTCTTCCACTTAGTCCAGGAAGTTTCTAATGGAATCTAAATAAATGACAACAGAAGAATTGTCATGTGTGCACAGAGAAGCTAAGGTGTGTTTCCAACTATGGACTTAATTGTATTGCTTTTGTTGCTTTCTGTTTCCTGAATTACCTCACTGTACATCCCTTCTGACATTACCAGATAAGTTGTATGAMCTCATTTCAATGTTTAAACACCTGTGGTACCACCACTTAGATGCCAAATTAAAATTTAGTTTCTAGGAATACCAAGGTCTGCAGCCTTGAAAACGTATTTACAAATGAAATGTGATGAAAGGAACTTTGACAACATTTCCTCTCCCCAAAGGCGTATAAACATGGTTGAACTGAATTCTTAAAAAAACAAACAAAAAAAGTAATTTTCTTGAGCATTCTAGGAAGCCCAAGGAATTATGCCCAAGGAATTCTAGCAGCCCAAGGAATTATGCAAAGGAGACACCAGGACTGATAAGAAAAAGGGTATGGCAGTACATCAGAAGCTGTACAACATCACTGGAAGGTGCAGAACAAAAAATCTGCACAAGTGAATATTTCTTTGTAGAAATAAATACTGAGATCTTTTGTATGAATAAATACTGAGATTGCTGATACAAACCAGGAATTTTCCCATAAAGGTGATGATTAGGCAAATAACCTGTTTACACAAGCATATATATGAGTCTCTCTGATTGGTAATCACACTGTGCAAACTAGATGAATGACTGTACAAGATTTTTCAATGACAGAGTGCGCAGCTAATCTATTTGAGTAAAAACTCGCTGACTTGAACTTCGGATAATTATAATTATTATCCTTTCTCAATCAAAGTATTTGGAAACTTGACAGAAAAAGCAGTCTGACAGCAAGGCTGGAGTCTTAGGGGGAATAATAATATTACTTTGAGAATTTTGTGTGGGAGGTTTAACATTTGTTCTGCTTTCCTCTTTTCTCCCAGGAATATAAAACAAATATTGGGATGCTGCCATGGGAACTAGAACAGCATTTGGTTTTCTGAAAGCCCTCTTTTCTGCATTAACCTGCTGCCAATTGTTGTTCTAACATTCAATTCTTATTTGTACATTGCATATTAAATATAATGTAGAGCAATACTTCTGCAATGGAACAGTAAGTTATGTCAAGTTTTCATATAGCTAAATCACTAAAGGTTTGGGCAGTGTAATCTTCCTCTAAATGCAATAAAAGATTAGTGTCAACTGGTGGCTCCTCTGACAAGCAAACCAAGAGTCAGGTGCAGTTATTCTGAAGTTTTTATAACAGAAATCTGAATTTCATTATCTGTTTCAGGGGTTACTCATTTCTGAAGAAACTAACTATGAACAGGTTTCTCACCAAAAAAACTGAGTAATCAGAAGCAGAATTGGTAGACTTGTCCTAGAAGCATTAACTTTCTGCTAATGCTTTGTTTGAAGAAATGAGAAGACAAGAGCAACAATCTTTGGCTTGGGAGGAAAAAAACCAACTACACACAAACCCAAAAAACCCCCAACCCTTCCCTCCCCCCAAAACTAGTTTTCCTATCTTTTTCTGAGGAGAATGCTAGAAGGTAGCTAACTTCGGCAGGGCTCAGAACCTGGGGGGATTCCTGCTGTCCCAGTCTGCCAGATGCAAACCTGCCGCAGCTCCATGTCCCTAAGTCCAGCCTGTAGTGAGACTGAGCATGCATGCCCAATAGGACTATTAACACAGATCACGACAGATGGAAACGGGGTCTGGCTTGAAGTTTGTTAGCATTCACACACATAGTCAAGCACATCCACAGAGAAAATGGCTAGGAACAAGATTTAAGAATTTGGGACAGAGTACAGTGATGGCTCAGTCAGACAAGCAGACTGAGCAGCCACCTGTTTACACAGAACTGACCTCTTATCCACTTCTCCCTCTATTTTGCCACACTTGTTCCTCCTGAATACATTTTGGTCCCTGCCTTTCCTCACCTTTGATCCTTCCCTTTAAACATCCCATAATAAGTTTCACATGATCCCAAAATTCTTTTCCACCTGTATCCAATAACCCCTATACCCTTGCCCTATACCACTTTGGCAATAACCTCCACAAGACATTTTGGGGAAGAGTTTCCTTCCTCCATCTCCTCCAGCAGATGACACCAAGCTGAGTGGTGCGGTCGACACGCCTGAGGGACGGGATGCCATCCAGAGGGACCTGGAAAAGCTCAAGAACTGGGCCCACGTGAACCTTATGAGGTTCAATGAGTGCAGGGTCCTGCAGCTGGGTCGGGGCAACCCCGGGTATCAATACAGGCTGGGGGATGAAGGGATTGAGAGCAGCCCTGCTGAGAAGGACTTGGGGGTACTGGTGGATGAAAAGCTGGACATGAGCCAGCAATGTGAGCTCACAGCCCAGAAGCCAACTGTATCCTGGGCTGCATCAAAAGCAGCGTGGCCAGCAGGCCGAGGGAGGTGATTCTGCCCCTCTACTCCGCTCTGGTGAGACCCCACCTTCAGTACTGCATCCAGCTCTGGAACTCTCAGCACAAGAAAGACATAGATCTGTTGGAGCGGGTCCAGAAAAGGGCCACAAAAATGATCAAGGGGATGGAACACCTCTGCTATGAAGAAAAGCTGAGAGAGTTGGGGATTGTTCAGCCTAGAGGAGAGAAGGCTTCAGGGAGACCTTATTGCAGCCTTTCAGTACTTAAAGGGGGCTTATAAGAAAGATGGRGACAAAATTTTTAGCAGGGCCTGTTTCAACAGGACAAGGCGTAAAGGTTAAACTAAAAGAGGGTAGGTTTAGACTAGGTATAGGGAAGAAATTTTTTATGATGAGAGTGGTGAAACACTGGCACAGGTTGCCCAGAGAGTTGGTAGATGCCCCATCCCTGGAAACACTCAAGGTCAGGTTGGACAGGGCTCTGAGCAACCTGATCTAGTTGAAGATGTCCCTGCCCATGGCAGGGGGGTTGGACTAGATGACCTTTAAAGGTCCCTTCCAATCCAAACTATTCTGTGATTCTATGATTCTATCTTGGTGGGTTTCACTCAAGGGTGAAGGTACATGGGGGAAGTGTTGGTCCTAACTCCAATCTGTGTGGACCAGAAAATTGTGCCCCTAGCTACTTCTATCTCCCTATGGAGGCATCAGCACCCATCTTGTCAGTGTTTGGAAATACTTGCCTATGTGGAGGTATCACTGTGTGCCTTGTAGAATAGCAAGAAAGCAAGTAGGCAGAACCACAGCTGTGCTCTTCCTGGAAGTCACTCACATGGTAGAGTTTGGGAACTTCTGAGGGCTCCCGATTTGGCGAGTTCTCTTCCTTGTGAGGTGCGGACAGTTTTTAGCTGCATCATGCCAACAAAACCTTGGTCCCTGGATATATCAGTTTCTGCATCTAAAACAAAGAAGATCCTGCATAACCTTGTGCAGTCCCAGAACTGAAATAAAAAATGCACATTTGTGCTTGCATATGAACCCAGGGAGAGCCAACAGAGAGCAAGGGAAGAGCCAGAGGCAAAGAGTTAGGCAGTGAGGCAGACTTCTATCAAGGAAACCTTTCCCCTCAGTTTTCAAAAAAATTATACCCGTCTCAGAGCAGTCATACTGAGAAACAACGCGTCCTCCCTTGTCACACTTGTACTGAATACAGACTGACATGCTACATTACACTAGCAATTTTCACCCTATTGGTTCTTGGGAAACCAGAGAATAGAATATAGTTCTTTCTTCTGGGACTAACACTGCCTGCTAGTGCATGGAGGAGCTCATGGACCTCAGTTCCATTTCAGTAACAGTTCCAGTCCAGACCACTTTGCAATGGACTGAGCTTCCTGAAGTCCCCAGGTCCTGGCAGCAGCAGGAGCCGGACTACTCAGTGAAGGGGGATGAGCTGGGGGTGGGGGGTAATCACAGCACAGGCACTGTTACCAATGAGGGTGCAATCCCACAGGCTTTGAACATAGCGGGCAGCACAGGGTGCTGAGAACCGGGTCTATCGGAGGTCCCCAACAGGCCAAAGTAACCCATCGGATCCAGGGTCCACCCACAAACAGCAGGAGATGGGGCCAGAAGCAGGACTGGGAACAAGGGTACAATACACACCCAAGGGGCCCATCCAGTAGACAAGCTACATACAGCATAGGTCCAAAGGTGACCCAAGAGCCAGGACTTCAAACAGGCACACCTACAGCACAGCTCAGGCAGAGAGTAACACCCCAGGCTGGGGATTTGATAGTGCTCCTGGGCAGAGGGTGTGGGTAGAGGCCCCACATCAGGCTGCCCAGGGCCATTAAGGTGGCCCTGGCATGCTCAGAGCCCTGACACGTGGCTGATGGCATGTGCCCCTTAAAGCTAAATGGGGTAATGCCACCTCAAATGTACTTCATAGTGTTGTTTCTGCATTTTGAAACAAAATAGAACTTGGATGAGCATAGGATTGCCTGCAAACCTGCTTTGCAGCTGTTGCAATAGTTTAAACACTTGGACTCTTGTCTAATGTAAAACCTTCTCCACATGCTTGGCTGGATTTGGGAACCTTCTGAAGGCAATTAGTCAGATTCATAAATGGGAGATGAGCCAGGTTTCACTTCTCTGAAGGTGCCTGTGGGATTCACTCTGTGGAAAAGATAGTTCTTTGGTCTGTAAATACTATTTTTTCTTCCCTTAGTTAGCTTTGCTCTTCTTTTACCATTTTGGTCAGTGTCCTTTAGTTTGCATTCGATACTTGTAATACCATAATACGTAGTGTGTATGGAGTGTGTCTGTTACTTTTCCTCCTTTTAATCATCCACATCTGTTAACTGGGAGGCTGCAGTGCTCAGCAAGCATTTACTGAAGTGATTAACTAAGTTGCATTTTATAATATTTGAAATTTTTTTTGAGTTACTGAAATAAAATGGGGACGCTTAGTGTGGATGTTTGCACACAGCTTATTACATTATTTTTCCCAGCTTTGTTCAACATAATACTAAGGATTTTCACAAAAAGAAAATCAGAAAATGTGACTGACATGCTTGAGCCAGATCATTCCTAGTTTTAGAATAGTCTATTCCTGGCCTTGCTACTGACTGTTAAATAGCTTTATCTAAAGTGTATTGAGGCAGCATTCGTGTGGGTGCCCTTGAGATCAACCTTCATATCTCTGTAATGCCCATGCTTTCAAACACATCTGGGGTATTACAAAAACAGCTGTGGGGGACAGAGGTGCAACAGTAGAGAGGAAATCTTGGCCTGGCCACTATAGTAGCTACGTTAGCCTTGTCAGAAGACTCAAATCTGCCTAGCAACCAGGGATGTCATGATCAGGATGACACTAATTAATCACAGCATGATTTCTTGGCCAGTGCCCATTTCATACACCTGCCTGATGGTACTGTGTTCATTGGGAGTTTTTATTCATGCAAACAGGTGAAGCCTGTTTGGACATGCCCCCTGTCACCCTCTCTCATGCCAACCAGTGGAAGATAGCCTCAACTGCTTAGGGTCTTTCAACAAGTGTACCAGAATTATGAATGCATGGGTACACAAGTAGAAAAAAACCAATGTTGTCCTTAGGTGGAGTTGTCTTTACATATATTCCCAGACTTTCAAGGTAGTACTTCCACACCCCAGGTTTAACTTTGCTAGACCAACACTTTGCAAAGGGGCAAGGTCTGATATAAGCCATGGAGAGCTGTCTCATCCTTGAGCTCTACATTATCTAGCCTGGTCTGTATGCTGATGTCAGGAACACACTCTTGACCATTGTGCCTCATGGGCATGCGCCTGGTCCACCCGCCCATCACTATCCCTCCTACCCACACATCATATGCCATCCACCCAGCTTCTCCTTCCCTCTGCTGATGCCTGTTACAGTCCAGCCTACACACATCCCAGCCTGGTTTTTGTGTTTATCTCATTCCAAACATGCAAAGTATACTTCCCAGAAAAGGTCAGTCTCTTTCTGGTTGTAGGATGGGCTTTACAAGGACAGCTGCTTGATCCAAATGGACGTCTTCTGAGGAGCATGTAAAAGGCAGGCTTGGTTTTGGTCTCCTGCTGAGAGATTCTCTCTGCTCATGCCCCAGGACTGCATGTTGGCAGAGTGAATGGGTCCTTACAGTCCTCCTCCCCACCAAAAGCCCCTGTGGAATCATAGACCCTTCCAAGAATTTATACTGGAAAGGATTTCTGGATGTCATCTGGTCCAACCCCTTGCTCAAGGCAGGACCAACTTAGATCAGATTGCTTATGGAATGTCTCCAAAGAACAGAATTTTCGAAGCAATCAGCCCCATTACCTGCTGCGTTTGCTCACTTTCATGCATGCAGATGAGCAGTCCTGGGCCAGTTTCTTGAAGCTAACACTGAAATATGCTGGTCCTGCCAAAGCTGAGATTGGTGAGATTCACACAGCAGACACACAGGCATGGGTCTCAAGGCTTTACCACATTCAGATTTTGTGCCCATGAAGGAAATTAGGAGACGCATTCTGTACTCACCTCCCTGCAGGAAAACCAGTTTTATTTCACTCTTCTATGGAACACAGATGGAGGAAAGGCTTCTTCCTTAGCATGTTTTCTCTGTGCTACCTGAGCTGCCAGCTGCCAGGCAGACTCTGACTACTGTGTCCTTTTCTGACTGCATTTCTTAACAAAAAGTCCTTGTCTCAAAGAAATCCTCTATATTTTGATTTTTATTTTTGCACTCATCTGCTTTTTTTGGAACTTCTTTTTCTTAGTCATGGAACGAGAACAGTTTTTCTCCAGGGTAAGCCTGGACAGAGTTTAAAATGTCCTCTCTGTCTCTATGCAAAGAAAATCCATAGTTGGCTGTTACTTATTTCCAGATGAAATCTGACTCTAACAGTGAGTTAGGTATTTTTTTTTTTTTATATATTAAATCTTTGTCTGACTGGAGTATGGCAGCAGTAAGGTGCAGGCATATTGTTATGTTTAATTAACATATTTATTGATAATAATGAGTATCTTCAACAACATCAATCTGTTTGTGGGGATTTTCCAACTTCTTGCAAAAAATTACAAGTAGATTTGTTCTCATATTCCTTTAGTATATAAAGACTGCTACTGAGTTAAGAAACAGTATCTGGTTTTCTTGTTGAGGTTTGTCTTAGAAACTCAGATCCTGAAGCTATATCAAGCCACTGAGAAGTGACAGAATTACTGGATGCTCTATCAGAAATTCAGCTATAGGATGTTGTTTCTGTAGATCCACATGAAAAGCTAATCTATAAGATTCACTTTTCTTTTAGCCCACACGCCTATGATTTTATCACTGCATTTCTTGACTGAATAACTCTGACTCATGGGCCTGGATTTCTCTGGTCGCAAACACCTATATGAACAAATCTTTAATTAATATGCAGTATATGCGGGTGTGAATGCATATATATAATTATTTAATATAATCAACTTAATTATTAATTACATAATATCATATAATACATTATAATTGTAATAAATTATGCATTATATTATACATAGGTATATTGACTGTATGTAATTTACACATGGGTAACGCATTGTACTGAGCAAGGAAATAAAACTGCTCTACTCTGTGCGCTGTTGCCATATTTAGTAGAGCTGCACATGTGTTGTTTATGCAAAGGAGCCAGTACTTACATCTGCATTATGGTAAGTAAATTCCTATGCTCTTAATATTCATATCAAGGAAATGTGAGGCATTAGGTCTAGTGAAAGAAACCTTCTGTTTATCTGCAGGCAAGCAACTCTCATGCACTGCTTTGCTCCTGTGCCTCAGTGTGAGCTTGGGGAGAACAGCATTTAATAGGAGCACATCCACCTGCTGTAACCTATTTGATTTCTTAGAGATCTTTCCTCTTTCTTTCATAGACTACACACTGCAATAGTGAGTTGTGAAGCTGTGACCAGTCAAATTAATCTCTTTCAAAATCCACAAAGCACAGTAGTTGGGAACAACTTGTAATTCGGACTAAAACAAAGTGGGATTTATACCAAGGTTTAAAAGGTAGAAAGAGCTGAGGAAAACTGACAATTTTCTTAAGCATTCAGCCTGAATGAGGGTGCTCATTCCCTTTTTGAGAAGAAGGCCTGTTTTCTGGGGAGGTGAAGTTTAACCTTTAGAAAACTTCCTCAGGCTTCCCACGACTTCTCTCCTCTGTGCAGATAGACACATTCCTGAGACAGATACTGCTTTTATTCAGGCAAACTTTATTATTATCACTAAGTACAGCTGGTCAGAACTATTTGAGCTAAATACTTTTTGTTAAAAATCAATCACTTTGTCAAATCATCACTCTGCAAAAATACTTTTTTTAGAAGTGTTTTTTTAAAATACACAAAAGTGGTTTTACCTGAAGCTTTTCAGTTCCAGCATGGTTCTGGTCAAGATGTAGCTGAAAAACATCAAAGAACAGCCAACATTGTGGGCTGGGATGACTGAGGTTCAAGTCCCTGATTTCAACGCCTACTTTAGACAGGTACCAGGCATAAAGCCATCTGTGATAGTGGACTGGAAGAGAAGAAAAGGCCAAGACCTCACTATCTGCTTTCTCTCTGGCAGTCTGGGTGCTGCTGCTAAGGGAAGGGTTGGGTTGTGTGATGAAGGAACTGCACTGCTACTGAGAGATGAAGGAAGCAACTGTCAGAAGCAGCAATTGTTGGACAACTCCTCCTATCCCTCTACTGGCACCATTATCAGGAAGATGGACAGTCCAGACCCTCTCAGCCCAGCTCTCCATCCCAACCCTTGTATTTCTTACAGTCTTTCTTATAGCAAGCTTAACGTTCCTGGGTGTCTTCATCCTTTGGGTGGTAGCAAAATCAATTTTAACTTCACTGCAGAGAAGTTGCAAACCATCTTTGTCTGAACTGAATGAACCTCTGTGGCCTAGAGTTTTTCAGGCTCGGGTAGTTTCGTACTTAGTGCACGGGTTTTCGTGGGTCACACTTTTGGACATTTGGCTCCCACCTGTGCAATTTAGGGCTAAATTGCAAGGCTGCAACACCCCTGCACCTGGATTGAGAGTGCAGAAATATTAAATTCAGTCAGTAACTGAGTTGAAAGCTACAGCTTTTCGAATTCTTGATTTGTAGCTCATTCCTCAGAAAAGATTCTCACTTATTTGAAAGCTAGACTTCTTTAAATGTAAAGAAATTAATAAAACCCACCAGAAATGTGTGAGTGATACTCAGCATGTATGAAATGTATTGCAAGTGTACCTGGCTTAACAATTCCTCCCAGAACTCTGGGAATGCAGCAGTATCATTTGTTATATTATCCAGGGTGTATCCTGTTTTGCCTGGTTATTCCATTCCCTCCATCTCTGTCAGGGATTTATGCCTCCTGGCCCAGGAAATCCAGGGATTTTTCAAGCTGTTTAGGATCTGAAGAAGACAGTGGGACTCTTGACTGATTCCCTTCCACTAAATCTCTCATAAAAGCATATGGCAGCATATGGTTTTAAGCTGTCAGAATTTTGTCTTAGAAAAATATATATTACTGTAAAGCAATACAATTTGCCTAAATCTCCTGCATCAAAAACACAATAATCTGCTGCTTAGATATAAATGCCATTATTAAATGAACAAATTGTTTTCACAACAGCTAATACTAATTCAATAAGGAAGTCTTAACTAAAACAGTCTGAAATCAGAAGTGTAATTAGGGGTAAGGTCACACTACGGATCAGCTGTGACCACTATACCTAGCAGAATCAATATTTCACTGTATACGGGAGAAGAGTACACAAGTAAAACCATGTCTGCAAATTAAGTTAAGGAAAGAAAGATACAAAATGGAGTATTTCCTGCTGGTGATAGACAACTAGTCTTTTGAGTAATTCTTGGTGAAATCTATTGCATAAATCAAATAGACTGAGTAGATTTACTGGACAAGAAGAAATGATTGACAGTTCACTAATTTTACTGTACTTATTAATTTCATAAATATGCAGTGCAAGATGGAGTACTAGCTTGGAAGAATCTGCTTAAATTTGAATACATTTTGTGTTGTTTTCTTCATTTTTCTCACATGTTGGGGAAGATTTTTATGGCATGATGGGCTTCTTGTGGTGTCCTGTCCTGGTTTCGGACTGATCAAAATATAGAAAGCAAGTGGTCTTTCCCTCCTTCTCCTGCTGCTTCTGGCTGTACATCCATGCAAATTCTGCTTCCTGACCCTGGTTCTCAACTTTCATGCAGTAAGCCAGATGTTCTTACTTGGTAGAAAACTAGTGCAGCAGAAATGGACAGAATAACTCTTTGACAGTTTAGTGGGCTCACAAAAGTGAGATGTGTGTGAGACCTGATGAAAGAGCATGGACAGAATTGTACTGCTGGAAAACCTAGTTTCTAGGCTTTGGCTTCACAGCAATTGAAGCCAATAACTGTCATCTTGCCCATCTGCTGCCCCTGGCTGTGAATTCCTGTTCTTACCTTCCACCTGACTGATCTTGCTCTGAGTTTTCAGTTGCCTAAGTCTTTGGGAAACTGCACATTTTTTGTTGGATCAGTTTTCCTGCTGACTTAGTACAGCCCCTGATCCCAAATCTCAGTGGGGCTGCCAGTGTAGATGGTGGTAGTGGACAGGAAATATTTTGGGACAATGGGGAGAAACAATGGGTCGGCTTGTTTTTTCCCAGGATACTGTCCCTGCCTTCAGGATGTGTGCTCATTAAACTGCATGAATATTTTTGCTATTATTTTCCTTAATCAAAAATAAAAGGTGTACTGAAAGCAGACAACCATTTTCCTGTGTGTGGAAAGTACATGAATCCCCTGCAAGTGATTCCTCTGCCAGCACAGGATTTATTTCCTGCAGAAGGCTTCATGAAGTTAATTTAGCTTCTCCTCTTATTTTAATGAAACTAGAAGTTTATCAGGATTCTGAATACCTACTTCTGAGATATGAACCAGATGTTTTATACACATCTGTATGCTATTCTTGTTTAACAGCCAAAAAAAATTAAGAGCCATTGGAGCCATACTCTTTCCCAGAGTCACCCTGTGCCCAAGATAGAAGAAGACACTAGGGCTACCTGTAACTCTCTCTGTTGAGGCGTAGTCTGCAATGGCCCTAGTCCTGACAGTACCCTTTCTCTTTCATGGTGCTCCCACATTGCCTAGTGGAGTGACAAGGCAACTGTATGTGGAGATCTTTCTCTAGAAAATTTTTGCTCACTAGTTTTAGACAAAGTGAAATGGTTTTGGTTATTTGAAGCAAGACTTTCAATAATGAAGAGGTGGAAGGCACAGCCAATGGGTATCAGACTGTGGAACAAGCAATGCAAAGTTTATTTCTGGTACAGTTAAAACTGCCAAAAAGGCCTGTCTTATAAATGTATTTTGGGGAATACTCTTCCACTGACAGGAAATCAGATTGAAGAGTTCCCCTACTTTGGTTGATACTTTAAGCATCAGATGATACAATTGTAAAAAACAAATACTCATTGAAATTTGGTATTCTGGAGAGAATAGTAAAAATTCCCCAGGTAAGATTGAATATAGATTTTGATTCCAACAATTAATTACTTGTACATTTTCTCTATTATGATTAAAATGACTAATTTGTTTGTAGGTTCGGTATTTGGAATGTGACGTCGGATTTTGGGTAGAGCAGATTAAAGTTTTTATTTTATGTATGATAAAATTTTCCAAGTTTTTCCTGTCACCCCTTGCTTTTCAGCAAGTGCTCTCAGACATGGTAAATTTTCAAGATCTAAAATTTCACCTACAAGGATGGCTTTCTAGATGCTGCAGCACAATAGTTTCATAAAATGTAAGGAATTGCTTAGGAATCTGAATTCTTCTTAACTGCAGAAGTGGAAAAAAAAAAGGAAAGTAAGTACTGACAGTAATTTCTATATCCTGGAGAGCATCATGCATCCCTCTCGGGTCCTGTTAGTGCTGAAGGCCAAGGAATGTAGGAACATACAAATACTGGAATGATAAACGAGTCTTACTTTAGACAAACATTCACATCAGTTCCACACAAGATATTTGTAAAAAATATTTTTACTRAAATTCTAAACATCATTATGTAGGCACTCCTAAACCTGTTTAAATCTGGTTTATATTCAGCAGTGGAATGGACATGAAACTATGCCAGCCACAACTACTCTTGTCAAATATTTTCATTTGGGTGACTGCAGGCATTGCTTATATTACATTCAAACTATTTGTTGGTTGCATGAATCCTGGATCAGTCATTGTCTACAAAGGAAGCTGTATTTCTAGCATAACCATGTAATGCCATGCACTGTCAGCTTTGTTCTCATACTTTTGGCCTTTGTCTGCTGCTCCACAGGCACTGCTCTACTATATTCTGCATTCAAAGTATTTTTCTGCTCCACCTGTTTTCCTGCTTCATGCAGATATGCCAGATAGGAATTACTCTGTAGAAACAGCCTAATTTTAATAAAGTCAGAGAAAATCAGTGAGGTTTCAGATGGCAGACAGAGGAATCAGACCTATAGGAGTGCAAAAAATGGAGGGAGCTAACAGATGTAGCAATCTATGAAGCAGTTTCCTCACTCTGCTTGTAGATGTCCTAGATCTTGTGTGAACATTTGGGATCTTCAGAGAACTTCTACGAGCTCTTCTTCTTCAGTGTGCCTGCTAGAGTCTAGAGATTTTTGCTGGTAACAAACTCTAGCCATTTCTAATCACTTCTGTCAACCATCCCTTATGAAATGTGCTTTGATTTGACTGCAAGGTCTATAGGGCAGCTCCTAGCGATACAAGAGACATCTTGAGATGGACCCCCTGCCACTCTGTTTTCTTGTTCTCAAGTGTCTGTACACAAATGCACACAGCCTGGGAAGCAAGCAGGAGGAACTAGCACTCCATGTGTGGTCACAGAACTGCAGTATCATTGGAATGACACGGTGGGATGCTCGCAAGGCTGAAATGCTGCAGTGGATCAATACAAGCTAATCGTGAAAGGAAAGACAGGGAGGGCAGTCCCCTATGTGAAGGAGCTCAGATAAATGGAGTGCTTCTGTGAGACAGATGACAGTCTGGTTGAGAGCTTGTGAGTCAGGACCAAAGGAGAGGGCCACTAAGGGTAACATTATGGTGGGAGTTTGTTACACACCAAATGATCAGGATGAGGAAGAGGTTGAAGCCTTCTTTAAACAACTTGAGGAAGTTTCTGGATCACAGACCCTCATTCTTAGGGGGTAATTTAACCTCACTGACACCTGCTGGAAGAGCAACGTGATGGGAAGTGAGCAGTGAAGATTTCTAGAGGGTGTCAGTGGATGAGGAATGAGCCAACAGGAACATTATGAAACTCAACAAGGACAAATGCAAAGTCCTGCACCTGGGAAGGAAGAATCCTTTGCAATGATACTGGGGACAGATTGGTTGGGGGCACCTCTGCTGAGAAGAACCTAGGGGTCCTGGTGAACAGTTGAACATGAGCCAGCAGTGTGCCCTAGCAGCAAAGAAGGACAGTGGTATCCTGGGCTGTTCCTGTATTAACAGGAACACTGGCTACAGGCTAGAAGGTCTAGGGAAGTGATTATCCCCTTTTATTCAGCATTTGTTAGACCAGATCTAGAATACTGCATCCAGTTTTGGGCCCTATGTTACAGGAAAGATATCAATAAATTGGAGTGAATTCATCAGACGGTCAACAGGACAGAAAAGGGCTGGAGTACTTGCCCTACAAGGAGAGGCTGAGAGAACTTGTCTTCAGCCTGGAGAAGAGAAAACTTCTGGGAGACCTAACAGCAGCCTTCCAATGTCTAGACAGTGATAATCAAGAATATGGAGCTAGGCTCTTCATAGTGTGCACGATTGGAAGATGAGTGACAATGGGCACTAAGTTGAAACAAGGGAGGTTCCCACTGGATATAGGGAGAAACATTTTCACCATGGGGACAGTCAAACATTGGAATAGATTGCACAGAGAGGCTATGCATTCTCCATCCATGGCAGTTTCATGACCAGAATGAATAAAGCCCTGAATAATGTGGTCTAGCTGATGCTTCTTTGAGCAGGAAGTTAGATTAGATGATCCCTTGAGGTCCTTTCCAACCTGAATTATCCTGTGATCCTATGATTCAGAGGGATATAGGAGTTTTTTTCCCCTCAGCAGTTCAAGTTTCCTCGTAGCCACAATAATTTCTGTCTGTTTTCTCTGTGTCCACTACCAGTGGTTATCATCAGTGCTTTTCGTCCTGTCTCCAGAAGAGTGGTCTGCTATTGCTCTTCTGGGCCACCACTCCAAGCAGCCTCAGGAACTTTTGAATTCTTTTAGGAGGCTATTGGTGACGTACATGATGATCCACGTGGAACCTTAGCCAAAAATATATTAACTAGATTTTTCTGAAGTCTTCCTTTGCCCCTGATTCCTTCATCTATGGCTGCCAATTGCTATAAGTAGTCGGGATCCACCTTGATCAAGCAATGGCAATGGTTCTGAGACTCGAAGACCAATGTACCAACCATTTGGTTTACCCCTTCTTTTTCCAAGAAGAATGTGATAGTTGTACTCACTCCAACTGTCTGCTTAGCTGTTTTTAAGAGAAATGCCCTAAAATGTTGCATACTTACCAATCAAGACTGGCCCATGCTAGTCAGCTTCCTCCTTGCAAAGTGCTGACAGAGCCATAGGGAACCTTTGTCTGTCACCTGAAGTTCTCAGAGAAAGGAAAAATGCTACACTCTCCGTGGCAGCATGGTATTAGAGTGTAAGGCTACCAGTTTTATGCTAGCATAAAGTTAATAAGATGTTTAAAAAGCAGGATGAAATATTAATAGATTTTACCTGAAAAGAGCATATGTCCCTTATCCCAAAAATATTGATGAAACTGTAGTTCCTAACAAGTGTTACATCTCTGGTTGTTTCATAAGACTTGCTTGGCAGAATAATATTAAAACCAAGATACTTAACATTATTATCCAACATTAAATAAGCCTTTTGAGAAAGAGATGTAGAACATTCTCTTAGTTGATGGTGCTTATGTGCATTTATGATTTCATAATCTGTTTGGAAACCAATGACTGAGAAAAATAGAGTCTATTTATAAAAAAGAAAAATGACCTTTCCCTCCTCATTAATTTTATCAGGCACTGCTGACACTAACTGTTCAGGAAGCATTTCATATCCAATCATGTAATTTCTCCCACGTTCTGTGATGGTTCCTTCCTCACTAAAGTTGCAGAGGACGGCAAGCAAAATATCTCTTAGCAATTTTTCCATCTTTAAGCAGCATGGCATTTGCAACAGAAGTGTTGACAGTTTGAATTACAAATATGTCAAACTTCTGCAGAGTGTTTCAGAGTTTTTACAATGGCACACTACCCGAGTCTCCTGAAATAAGCAAAAACATAAAACAATAATAACTGAGCTTCAAAACTGTCTTCATGGCTTGTTTGGATATGATCCTGAAACTTGAATGGAATAAGCTCAGAACTAATCCAGAGCTAACCCCTTTGACTTCTCAGAGACATAGGGATAGTGCAGAGTGGAGAAAATAGTCACCTGAATTTTGCTCAGGATACTCAGGATACTTTCAGGCTGCTGAAACTCAGCTGCTCTACAAAGCAGGTTAGCTGGCCATGTATCTGACACAACAGTAGACACCAAACTGGAGATAAAATGGCCTTCAAGAGCATTCTCTTCTATCCAAATGCTTCAAGAAAGGAAGCTGATGCTCAGTGAGTCATGTCGGGAAGATGCGACAAAAATAAGAGAACTGTCAAAAGTCAGATTTCTCATACAGATAACATATGGGGGGAAGAAATGGATTGAGTTATGGTGAAAAGAGGGGAAAATGTCCCCCAAGATAGGGACTTTGAGGATGTGTGTCTTAATTATTGAAGAATCAAGGTGAAGCACTGCCCAGTGCCTCTGCAGAGACAATGACATACTCATGGAGTCATTAAAAAAATCAATGTTTCTTTTGCTTATCTTTATTTTGATAGTTCTGGTATCAGAAGTCCTGGCAACTGTAACAGCTACTGCTGTGGAGTAATCAAAAACCTTGATGTTGTGAACAGTCTTGAAATACTGGTGTGCTGGGCCATGGTCTTGAGTTTCAGTCATGTTTGTTAATTATAAGATACTGAGGAATGGGTATATAAAACCTGGTTTCTCTCTCTCTTTCTGTTCTCCTCCTGATCTTTCAAAGACACAGAACACTATTCTAGCAGAGTAGCAAGGAGCCAAATGTGTTGCTGGTTGTTATTTTATGAAATAATGTAACAATTAAGATTTTTTTAAAAATTAGAATCAAATCCTTTAATATGTTCCAGATATATCCCAGAACCTCCAAAGGAAATGAGGCTTATGCAATCATCCTGCCTTAGTGTGTGTGTCATGTTATGCATGTCTCCACATCTGCATCCTTTCTGTATTTTTAGCTAGTTTGTTGGCTTGTTTCAACCATTTGGTACAAGTAGGGCCTCAAGCAGATTAGTTTTCTACACTTTTCACAGACAGGCAGCAAGAGATAAAAGACCTGATTTATTTAATGGCAAGTGGCTAGGAGGGAGCAGTGTGGGTCCCCACAGTCTTGGTTTTCCTTTACTTTTGGTCACTGTATTGCTCCCTTGGTTTTCTTTACTTTTGGTCACTGTATCGCTCAGGCAAATCCTTCTTACTGCTGTTCTGTCCTTGCCTGTGTCCCAGGCAATAATTCTTAGCTGCATTCACTAGAAGCTTTCCCTGCACCCCTATACTGATGTCTCCTTCTCAGATTGTCAGCTGCTGGCTAATGATTCTACATACGGATCTGAAGTAGCTGGATGCCTTGTGCTCTTAACCATTTTTTTCTAAGAAGGTGGAGCTTATACATTGTACTTTCTCTTTGCCCAACTACCTGATTTTTCTCCTCCCCACTCCACACCTTCCTTCTATCCTCTGATAGAAGAAATACTCCCTCTATCCATACCTTTTCTTCTATCCATGTGCCAATGTATTACGACTTACTTAGGCAATTTCAGCCAAGCTTGATGGAGAAGCATAGACTTTCAAAGACGTAGCTCCGAGTTTTGTGACAATTGGATGAAAGGATCTTAAATTCATGCCTACAGTGGGAGAAAGGCAGTGAGAACTTCCACCCTTCGGGTTATCCAACATGCGGAGGTCACCTGGCCAAATAACACATGCTGGTATGTCAGCATGCCTGTAGCTCAGAACCAAGTTTAGCACAAGTAATCACCTCTCCAGGAAAATGACCTGGGAAGGTCAAAGTGACCTGGGCGGTAAGCTAGAGTACTGAGTCCTGACAGGCAGACGAACTCCAACAACCAAATCAGGGGGAACAGAGCACCTTTGTCTCCTTGCTACTCTGCTAGAATACAGTGTTCTGTGTCTTTGAAAGATCTGGAGGAGAACAGAAAGAGAGAGAGAAACCAGGTTTTATATACCCATTCCTCAGTATCTTATAATTAACAAACATGACTATCTGAAACTCAGGCTACTCCTAGGGCATCACAGGATAGTGTGCAGCCTACTGTCAGGACATGAAACCCATCAACATGAGTCAATGAGAGAGGCTCTCAGGACCACCTCACAGGCAGCGGAGGAGGTCACTGCCTACAGCAGTGTGGGACTCATGATGGGATGCTGGGCAGAAGCATCTTGGGTTTGCTTAAGGGAAGAACTAAAGGTGGAGAAAGGTGGCGGGGATCACAATAGTTTGGGGAGAAACAAGCATGGGAAAATAGGTGGATAAGGGGAAAAAAGGGACTGGTCATGTATAAACAGATGGCTGGTCAGTATGTTTTTCTGGCCATGTCTTGTTCCTGGTCAGTGCAGTCTGTCRTGTCTTCTAATTAAACTCAATTTCTGACTATTTCCTGGGTCAAGGTACTCTATTCTGTGTGGATGTGTGCGTATGGAGGTTTAAACAGCAGCAACTGGAGTGGGGTCCGTAAGTCTGAGCCGTATACTGGAGAGACCAGGGGGTGTGTGAGCTGGCTACTGGAGGGAGCAGGAGGTTCAGGCCAGCTACTGGAGAGACCATAGGGTCTGGGGGTTGGTTGTTGGTAGGGCCATAGGTCTGGACCAGCTATCAGAGACAACTGTGTGTCTCTATGTGTGAGACAACTGAAAGACCAGGAGATCAACGGGACAGCACCTGGGTAGGCTGCGTGTTCAAGGCCAGTTAATGGATGGATCAATAGTGAGTGTGTGAATGTGTGTGTGGGAGTGGGACTGTGGACCCTGGGGGATTGTATCTCCAGGTGCGAGCAACTGGAGAGACAAGGGAATCCAAGGGCCAGCTACTGGATAGACCTGAGTGTCTAAGGAGGGGAACATACTGTGTATATATCTCTACATATTACCCACTAATGGCCTTCCACCTTAACCAGTCACAGAGGGGAACAGGATGGTGCTGTTTGTGTTTGTGCGAGTGCTGTGTTTTCTGTCTGTGCTGATCTGTGTGGCCAGCCACGTGCACTTATATATTACGTATGCTTGTGTGCCTATCGGGAATACACGCTCAGCCTCATTACAGGCAGGACCTGGGGAAATGGCGCTTATGCAGCCTTGCCTCTTTCAGGCTGCTGGATTTGACAACCCCTGACAGATACAGATATTTGTGTTATTAAACCCCTAGAACAGTCACGATGTGAAGTAAATTTTTCTCAGTCACTTAAAAGGAATAGATGGGATTCTGGGCTTCAGGACCCAAGTCAGTATTTTCAAGAAAAATTGGTAAGATAGAGATTATTGTTACTACTTCCTCTGTGTAAAATATTTTCCTTTTAGAGTTTTATAAAATCAAAGCTTTTAAAAAATCTTTGTGATTTTTTTTGAAAAAGATGTGATTAAACTAGTTTTAGTCTAAGGAGAATTGATTATTCCTGGCTGTATTTTTCTCCGACAGAATTTCATCAAAATAGGCAATTTCCTAAAATATCCTAACATCTGAATTTTTTTCATAACACTTTGACACATTTTAAGCTAGCACTAATGGAGATGATAGAATTGTGATACAATAGCACAGGCTTTTTGGAGTCTGTGTCACAGAGCATCTAGGACTTACTGCTCCGTAAGGGAAGGTGAGCCAGGAGCTGGGAGTGATTGCAGCACAGCTAGAGACCTTGCTGGCTGGGGCACTGTCCCACAGCACCTGAGCTGGGAAAGCAGAGCAGGGTGCTAGTAACAAGGTCTGTTGACAGTCCCAGACAGGGCAAAGCAATCACTCAGATCCAGGGTCCATTGATGGAGTCTAGTCAGAAACAAATGGAGGCAGGGCTGGAGATAAGGCTACAATGCAGGTCCTGAGTCCATCCAGGAGACAAGCTAACTGCAACATAGCTCCAAAGCCCATCCAGGAGGTAGTACCAGAGGCAGGACCACAGATAGGCACACCTGCAACACACCTCAGAGACTGAAACCCCAGGCCTGATCTTTGGTAGAGTTCCTGGCACAACGGGCAGACAGTGTGAGTGGAGGTCCCTGATGAGGCTGCTTAGAGTAATTAATGCAATTGGTGCACTCAAGGCCCTGACAGTTTTGCATCAAACTGAAGGGAAGGTTTTAAAAGAAGAACAACTAGAATGCTAAAGAACTTGGCAGTACTGGCTTCTCCTCCATATTCATATTATCACAAGCTGCTTCTTAGCAATAGGTCAGGCTTCAATGTTAGGCAGGAAATTTAGAGGTGAGCAGACCCTAATTGTCCTTCTTTGTCTAGACGTACTCATGTTGTGAGTAAAAATCATTTATCTGAGAGCTTAATGCATTAGGTTATTTTAAAAAAAATTCTGATAAAGCACATTTGTATAAATTTATTACTAAATGTAAACCTTGTCCATGCCATTAGGTTTATTACTACTGCGCCATCTCTCTTATTTTCTTATATAATTATTTGGTTTGTTTTAATTTAATAAATAAGAGCCATTACCACTATCAGAAATGATAAAACAAAAGCAGAGATCGTTGTACTTTAATTACCTAAATATTGTATTTACTTTTACATAGTGTCACTATTGTCTTGTAATTCTTTCATATACTTAGCTTGATTTCTCACCATTTTAGGTTTTCACTGTCACATGAAAGGAATGAGCAAGTTAAGGGCAGACTAACAAAGGGATAATAAATCCCTGAGAAAATGTTACTGAGGAGAGGAAGTTCATTTAACACAGCTGCCAAGAATGAGGCAAATGAACATCTGCATTGGATTATAATGCTGCAGGAAAGCTAAAATGAGTCTGTGCTAAAAGAACCCTCTGTTAATCTTACTTGTTTTTTCCATTTCTCCTTTGTTTACACTTTCTTGGAGCCAAGGAAACACCAGTTTCTTTATTAGTACAACTACCATCCAGATGTGCAAACAAGTGTTTGTAAAATCCCATTTTTGTATATGCTAGCATCAGGACTAGTAACAACAACAAAACAGAATGCAAAACTTCAGGTATTTTTTGAGAAGTCACCTCTGTGAACACAAACTTTAATTGAAACAATCCCTGTGCTCTGCAGCAGCAGCTACTATAGCCAGGAACTGAGTTATTCAGTGCTCTCTCTCCTGCTGTTTGTAGCATTTCTGAAGGAAAGAAGAGAAAATTCCTGAGCAGAAGCTCTGTGATCAGCATGTAGCCTTGTGTCCTGGTTTTGGCTGGGGTGGAATTAATTTTCTTTCTAGTAGTTGGTATAGTGCTATGTTTTGGATTTAGTGTAAGAAGAATGTTGATAACACACTAATGTTTTTAGTTGTTGCTAGGTAGTCTACTTTCTCAAGGACTTTTCAGCTCACATGCTCTGTGAGGTGCACAAGAAGCTGGGAGGGAGCACAGTCGGGACAGCTAGGCCAGCTGGCCAATGGGGTATTACATACCATGTGATGTCATGCTCAGCATATAAGGCTGGGGGAAGAAGAAGGAAGTGGGGGGACGTTCGGAGTGATGGCGTTTGTCTTCCCAAGTAACCGTTACGCGTGATGGAGCCCTGCTTTCCTGGAGATGGGCGCCCAACGTGGGGCACCAAAAAGGACTGTCGTGGTTTAAGCCCAGCCGGCAACTAAGCACCACAAAAAATGTCCCGGCGGCGCTGAGCAAACAAGCACCCCACCCCCCCCTGCCCCTGCGTCCCCGACGCAAACTTAAACAACTATTTAAGAATAGCACCCAGAGATCTGTCCCGAGGCAGGATAGTTATGAGTGGCAGGGTGTGTGGGATAGTATGGGCAAGTACCTAGGCCAGCTGGAAAAAGGACTGTCGTGGTTTAAGCCCAGCCGGCAACTAAGCACCACACAGCCGCTCGCTCACTCTCCCCCAGGTGGGACGGGGAAGAGAATCGGAAGGGTAAAAGTGAGAAAACTCGTGGGTTGAGATAAAAACAGTTTAATAGGGAAAGCAAAAGCCGCGCACGCAAGCAAAGCAAAACAAGGAATTCATTCACTACTTCCCATGGGCAGGCAGGTGTTGAGCCATCTCCAGGAAAGCAGGGCTCCATCACGCGTAACGGTTACTTGGGAAGACAAACGCCATCACCCCRAACGTCCTCCCACTTCCTTCTTCTTCCCCCAGCCTTATATGCTGAGCATGACATCATATGGTATGTAATACCCCATTGGCCAGCTGGCCTAGCTGTCCCGACTGTGCTCCCTCCCAGCTTCTTGTGCACCTCACAGAGCATGTGAGCTGAAAAGTCCTTGAGAAAGTAGACTACCTAGCAACAACTAAAAACATTAGTGTGTTATCAACATTCTTCTTACACTAAATCCAAAACATAGCACTATACCAACTACTAGAAAGAAAATTAATTCCACCCCAGCCAAAACCAGGACACCTTGATCTACGGAAGGACTTCATAAATCTCCATAGGCTTTCTATCATTTGCATATTGGTCACACCTTACTAAATGCACTCATTTTTAAATTAAAAATGTAGCTTTTTTCTGCTTTTTGTAAGTTCACCTGTGTGCCAAAAATCCAACCAAGATTTTTTTCTTTGCTGGTGTATTACCAGCTATCAAAATTGTCCCAAAGTAAATCCTTAACTACTCTTGTAAGATCCCACTTCTAGTCTGGGCACCTCCCATACTGCTGTCGTTGCCATTGCAGGTGTAACTGGTTGATATGTACTCCTCAGTTGTTTTTTGCAATACTCGAGAAAACATAGAAGCTGGGCGTGTGGGACTGAGAAGGATACAAGTCTGGAAAACTAGCATTTTGTTGCTCTAGTTAGCAAATATGATTGTTAAGTAAGTCTTCTGGTTTTTGTTTTGATTTCTTCCAAGAAGCAGAACTGTTCTAGGCAGTCTGAGTCAAAAACACAGAGAGGATGAAAGAACCTACAAATAACTGCCATGCTTTATTTGTGGAAAATCCAAAATCTAAGAGCTGCTTCTCCTCATTTCTCTTACAGCTAACATTCAGAAAATTAGCTTTAGCTTTTCTTGAAAATACATCCTGCTGTTTTTGTTTGATTGTTTGTTACATATATCACTTTAAACTGCTGTTTAATTTTTAAAAAGGTTGACATTTCCTTCAGTCTTGGAAGACAAAAAGATGAATACCTCTTCTTTCTTCCTCTATTGCTCTACAGTGCATATCTCTCATGCATGATCCTGATGTAAAATAACATGTGCAAAAATATATTTTTCCCTCTTTGACTTCCTCTTTGCAAAGCATATAATTTGAAGGTTTTTCCTTGTCTTTTTGTTGGTGTTTTTGTGTAACCAGTACATCAAAGAAGTGGGTTTTACACAATTGTTATGGAAGATCGGAGGTTTGTGGCTCCTCCAGCTGAGCAAGGCAGTTAGAAGAAAACCCTGAAACCCAAGTAAAAGGTCTATACATATGCTTCAGATGTGCTAAAAATAGAAGAAGTGTTGTCAGCTGGTTTGGCTAGGCAACAGTATGAAAAGGTTAGCTTTTCCTGAAATACATTATAGGTAAGGAATTAGTGTTTAATGTCTTGAGGAGTGACTGGCAATGTTAATTTACTAGCACCCAATTTATACCAGAGTAGCAGGTATCACAGTATCACAGAGGGCACCTCACTAGCAGGTGTAACTGTATCTTAGGCTTATTTCAGGTGTTCTGTTAATTCAGTCCTATCACGTAAACACAAGTGGAAACTCAAAGCATGTTAATTTAAAACTGATAAAAAGAAAACACTGAAAGTGCATGACAATGGATTTTTTTTCCATCTGAGAGCTGACTAGATTTCTAGAAGGCTTTAGGGATGTGCTGTGTGTGTGCCAAGGAGAACTGCTTGTTGAAGCACCCAGCATTCACAGTATTGGCTCATGCCCTTAAATGATTTATATTTTGCTATGCTTTGACTAATTAGCTACTACAATTTCCTACCCAGGTTGTCTTCCTTAGGTTGTGTTATATGGAAAGCTTAAAATAATTTGACAGTGTCTGATAAAAAATCAGGAAAACCTTAATAAGCTATGCAAACTTTAAGCCGTTAGAAACTAACGTTTCCACACCCTTAGTGAAACTGAATGGCTAAAATATTGAAAGTGTCTGTCTGTTCTTGGCTCATTACTCCAAGCAGACTTCAGGACTGTGTCAGGACTGAGAGCAGAAGGGCTAGACTCTTGACATGGCTTACTCTTCTGAGGCCTCACTGCATGGAGGAGGGAGTCATCTGTTTTCAATGATCAGAGAACAAGAGATGAGTATTTGAGGCAGTGGGACCGGATAACATAGTGGAGGAAATGGTTGAAAGGAATGAAATGGGGCAGAGACTGGGTTTACAGTCTGTGAGAACATGGAGAGAAAGGCAGGGACTGGGAGCTGGAGGAAAAACACACTTATAATCAGGTGAGACAGTGGTGGAGCGGGTAAGGGGAGTGGGACTCAGGACCACAGGAGATTAGTGCATGCTTCTTTTCACTGTTCAGCTGGTTTCTGAAGCAGTGAAATATGATGACAGGGTATTCAGAATAGAGTCTGATTAGTGTTCAGGTAACACAAGACTGTATGTCAGGCAGGAATAAAACAGATGTTGAGTGAGTTAGCACTGCCTAATTTGTGTATTGAGCAAGGAAGGAAATAACGATAAAGAATTTTGTAGATAAAGGCCATCATAAATAGACCTAAAAAGCCAGATGGAGGATGTTGGCATGGCATTAATTCACTTACTATTTCTAAGTAATTTTTTAGAGTTTACTTTTTAGGAAGCAAACAATGCATCTGGCAGAAAGAATTTGTAGCATCAAAATGTAAGCTAAACTAAGCATTTACAGTTATTTGTTTTTAACCCATGAACAAGGTGAAGCTCACTGCATCTCAGCAGCAAAGGGAGAAAAAAAAGCATGAACACTTAAGCTGCTTTACTAACAACAACCACAACAATTATAGGTAGTGGGAGTCTTGATGGACAGGCAAGACAAATTAGACTCTTTCGGCTAGTGCCGGCTAAAATGGACAGAGTAGAGCTGTCAAAGACAGAAATCTCCTATCCCTATAGTGGTTCTCATGGCTTGTGTAAGAATGAGATTTTTCCCTCCCCCTAGGCTAGTGCTCCTACTGATATGAAAGCAGCAGAACTGAAATCTGTGTCTGTTCTGAATGTAGGTGGGTCCATCAGTGTATGTGTATTGCTCAGAGCAGCTGCTGCAGCACAGAACATCAGAAGGTGTGGTGGGAAGCAGCAACTGCAGGATGTGAGTTGTTCAGTCAGAGGGTATAGGATGCAAATCTCTAGGAAATCAGGAAAAATACTCTGCATCTATCAGAAGACAGTAAGAGAAAGAGGTGCACTCTTATTTATCCAAATGTGTATTCAAGGACTACATAATTTACCTGGCTAAAGCACAGAACTATTTTGATCGCTGGTAATTTCTTTTTTTCAAACTATGATTAAACCTTTGGATGACGAAATTTTGTTGTTTCAAGAGCTAGCAGGTGAAGATAGCTAACCTTTTAATTTTACGTTTGCTGATGACAACTTACAGTCTGTTTTGACAGAGACCTCTAGCAGTGATGCACACACCATTATATGAAGCGCTGCACATGGATATAGTCAGGCTTCTCTGCTTCCTGTTCTCTTCCTGTTGCCCTTCCCAGCCCTGGGGTTTCAGTGCATTGCTGGTGTATCAACACCAGAACGGAATGCAGCGATGCATTCTGCACAGGGCTGTGCAGCGGGGTTGCAGGGTAGATCTGATGCAGATGAGTTAGGCCTGGGCAAATGCTAGAGGGAACTATCCCTGATGCTATTGGGGCATAGAGGATAGGTGACCCAGAGGCTCCTACTGGCTAGCAGTATGGAATGGACACTCTGGACTTTGAAGTTGAGACTGAGGAAGGCCTAAGGAGCATTGGTGTGGTTACTGGGGTTGGCTCTGGGGCCTGTGTGGTCTAGGTAACTGGCAGAGTTGAAGCCATAGTGGTCCCAGGACCAAGGCCTCATGTTCTGTAGGTAGATGTGGTACATTCCTGTAGACAGTCTAACTACTGATAGTTAGTGGAGATTTTGGGCACATAAATAACGTCTACATCTTTTTTTTTTTCCTGGAAATACGAGTTCATTTAATAAGAATCACTTCTAGTTATAAGCCTTGTCTTGATCTGTGTGAATTCTTCTAGCAGTGTTGAACAATCCTTGCTGGTGTGTCAGAAGGCATGCATTTTTTTAAGCTGTGTAGTGGAGAGAGGAAGAGGGTTTCTTTTTCCTTTTGAATAGTTTTTTGTAAAGAATTCTTGGGTGTGTTTGTGTGCCAAACAACTCTTCCTAAAATAAAAACAATGAAAAAAAAGTCAGACTTACAACATGTGAATCATGTTGTTGCTCAAATCTTATTTTGCCCACATTTTATTTTTAAGATGTATAACTAACTGTATTTTAAATTCTGAAAAAAGAGTCAAGGGTAATGTGTTTATTTCTGTCTCGTAACTGTGGGTGGTAGCTATCCTGTAACAGTCACAGGCAGCATAAACACATTTTCTGTCCTGCTGGTATTGTGTGTTTCCTTTTTGTGGTACTTAAATGCCTAGCTTTTCTTTCCCCTGCTACCTTAATTAKTAGGCCCACTACCTGTGGATGAGTTCCATTTTTAACCTCTGCTGCCTTATACTGAACAGGCATTCCAGAGGTCTCAGCCAGAAAGTGATTAGAAGAAGAAAAATCACAATTGGTAATGGGAGGATAGGCAATATGGAAAGCAGAATTTACTGTATTTTGAGAAGAGAGGGAGTTCACAAAATTGCATGAAAGTAGTCTGCCACTTGGAAAGCATTTTCCAAAAATACACCAATGAAGCAGAAACCAACATACTTGGATAAGAGTGAAGAATGCATTTATCTGCTAAAATGTGGTGACAGACTAAGGTGGTCATGTACTGTCCTTATTTTTAAAGTTATTTGACAGATGATAATCTCAAAGCAAATTATTCTCAGAGAAAAAATTTCCATTCTGTAAACTGAAAAGTGAAACCTAAAACATAAAAATTGGCAATTTTATTTAAAGTGGTTTCTGCTTTGAAAGTTTTTATTTATTTATGTCCCTTTAATCTCAAGAATAGATGGTATGGAGTTGTTTGGGTTTTTTAATAATTTGCCAGCAGACTGTCTTAAAGATGATTTGAAAATGCTTTGATTTTTTTCTGGTTTTGGGTATAGTATTTAGGTATTAGTTCCCCTCGTCATTATAAATATCTTCCAATTTTAAGACAGCTGGATGCCTTAATTTTCTCTAAGTAATATAATGGCAGCTGAGCTATTGGGTAAAGGAGATTTGAAGAGGGAAGAGAAATCTATTTCAAAGATCTTTGTGACACTGCTGCCCTGTGTTGGCAAACAAAGCTGCCTCCCTGTAACATGGTGTTTTGTCACTTTGGAACTGAAGTTTGGTGTTCATCAGAAATATATTTTCTACAGCACAAATATGATTAGGTCAGCCTGCCAGCAAATGTAGCCATCATACTGAGATCATCATACACAGTGGACTTGCTTGACTGACATTCTTCCACTGACAGCTGGTGAGAACTGTGCCTGTTAAACTTCATGAGATCAGGAACTTCTGTTCTTCCACCTCTATTATTTGGACATTTCAGCTTAATATGTGATGGCTTTTTTTCTGAATAGATCCTAGTTTTACTTTGTATCTTTTAGTTTCATTTTTTATGTCCTGGATTTTATTTTAAATTTTTAAAAAGTCCTAAATTCAAAGCAAATGTATCTTAGGGGAGAAGAAGAAGAAACAATCAGTGTGAATATAGTATTCCTCACAGTAAAGGACTCCAGATGTTGACAACTTGCTGTAAGACCTCATCCCCAGGGCCAACATCAGAGTGAAACCACCAACATTAGGACCCAGAGGAGCAGAGGAAGGGTGAGCATAACGCCAGAAAAGGGGTAGAAGCTAAGAAGTGTGTGTGTGTGTGTGTGTGTGTGTGTTAAATTTTTAATTGTATTATTGATATTATTGCATCTATTCCTGCATATAAGTACTCTAGCTACTTTATTATTCATTCTTTTTCTGTAATAATTAGATGAAGACTAATGGTGATCCTTGAATTAGACTGTTAAAAATTCCATTATACTAACAATCTCAGTCACAGATGGTTGACGTGGGAAGGGACCTCTGGAGGTCATCTGGTCCAACCCTCCTGCTCAAGCAGGAGTAGGCTGGAGTAGGCTGCCTAAGACTATGTCTGGATGGCTTTTGAATATCGCCAAGGATGGAGACTCAACAACCTTCCTGACCAACCTGTGACAGTGCTCAGTCACCTCACAAATGTTTCCTGATGTTCAGAGGGAACCTCCTGTGTTTCAGTTTGTGCCCATTGCGTCTGGTCCTGTCACTGGGCACTACTGAAAAGAGCTTGGCTCCATCCTCTTTGCACCCTCCCTTCAGATATTTATATACATTGATATGATCCCCCCCGAGCCTTCTCTTTTCCAGGCTGAACAGTCCCAGCTCTCTCAGCCCTCCTCATAGGAGAGATGCTCCAGTGCCTTAATCATCTTTGTGGCTCTTTTTGTTGGACTTTGTCCAGCGTGTCCACGTGCCTCTTGTACTGGGGAGCCCAGAACTCGACACAGTACTCCAGGTGTGGCCTCACCAGTGCTGAGCAGAGGGGAAGGAGCACCTCCCTCAACCTACTGGCAACAGGAATGACCTGTAAGCCATACCACCATGTCTCCATGATTCCAAGATCGTAGCTCTGCAGCTGCACACAGATCTCTAACTCATCATGTTTATTCCCCATGCTATGTACATTAGTGTACATGCACTTCAGAGAGGCACCCCAGAATCCCGATTTGCCAGCAAGAGTCTGGGTTTTTCCAGTAATGTTGCCTTGCTTACATACAAATCCTGGAGGTGACCCTGCTTAAGCCTTATTTTGCTGATTTTGTGTTTCTTTTCTGACACATCACCCCATGCCCTTTGCTTGTCAACCCTATCCATCCCTCCCTCACAGGGCTGCTGGTAACTCTGTCCCTCCACTGKGATTCCTAGTTTAAATCCCTTCTTTCTAGGTCAGCCATCCTGGTGGCAAAGATAACTTTGCCCTGCTTATTGAGGTGGATCCCATCCCTCCCAAAATTCTTGGATTTATTTATTACAATTTAAGAGGTGTGCTGCCTCTTTGTTCATAAATAAGATTCTGAGTGTAACAACTAGATCTGGAAAAAAAATGTTGCTGTGTTCTTTGCTATCATGCACATGTTATAACTACCAGGTCTCATCCTGATCATTATCTTGATCTAAATGTATATTTAGGGCAAGTATGTTGGGTAAAATTCTCACACTGTAGGCATCTGAAAACCTTTTTCAATAAGGCCAGATTTTTAAACTTTATCTAAGCAAAGTACTTGTACTCTTTTTACCTGTGAAGGTGGATTATCAGTCCTGTCCATGTTATCATGATGATTTACAAAGTGGAAATTTGAGACAATAATCTAATGGTAGTTAAAGATTTCGCATTTGCATCACCTTGTATTTGGCTTACAAAGGAGGACTTTACTTTTCTGAAAACCCCTACTTCATATAAACCAGTGGGACAAGAGGTTTGTCCCAGTGTTGGAGAGCATGTTTTTTACATGCAGTGTAAAATCTCAAGGCAGTGTAAAAAGTAGTCAGTGAGGTCACTCCTTGGGTCAAGCTCTATAAATATTTTTAAAAGGAAAATATTTGAGTCAAGTTAGCTTGGACAGAATGGGGAGAGGGATTCTGGTGAAGCTTTTTACTTTCTATACCCTGTGATAGGCTGTGTGTGTGTGTAGGAGAAAATGTTTCTTCAGCTCAGCTGAACATGGAGACAGACAGCGAAAGTGCTGCATATAATTCTTTCTGGGTTTATTCATATAAAAGGAATGTATGACATTTAGTCTGAATGGAGCCTTTCAGTGCAATGCATGTACTTAATATAGTTAAGACTTACTTTTTAAATATGCTTTAAAACTATGTACCCTTCTGCTAACGATAAATTAATTTAATATAGCAATAGGATCAGTGTTGACAGGCAAGTGAGTTTAAATTACAAGCAGAACATCTACTTATGCTTGGTTTTACAGCTGTCCCACACGCTGTATTGAATAAATGCAATTGCTTGTTCAGCTTCTGATCACTGACCATTTTGAATTCTGACTTTGTGTCTCATGCCAATACCATAAACTTCATCAGAAACAGTTCAGCCATTTCTGGAAACGATAATTTTTGTGACCCCGTCAAATAATCGGTTAATAGCTCTAATGTTTTTGCATTTTAGAACAGAAACTTAAAATTTGATAGGGGCATACTGACACTTGCATGTGCCATCAGAAGTACCGAAATATCCTGATTCGCAGCATATATCACTTGAACTATTCGAGTATTGCACAAGACATACTTTCCTAATAGGTTTCATGGATGCTTGCTTATAGCAGAAGTATCACAGCGTTTTTCCTCTTCTAGTCATGCTGCCTAGCAAAAGACTGAGTCAGAGTTTGTAGAGGGGAAATATGTATGTCTAAACATTTATTCTTGGTTTTCTTGCCACCTAGCATCAGGTAACATACCCAGACTTCCCTTTCCTTCTGCTTCCTCACTGGCTTTCAGTGCTCTTCTTAGCTTTGTCCTCACCTCTTCCCAACTTCCTGTCCCAGCTTTTTCACTCAGTCTTATTCTCCTATTTGCACACTTTTCTCTGCAGTATTCATCCATCCTCCCCACTAATCTGATTCCCCTCATACCCATCTGTGTGCCCAACAGACCTCGTCTCTTCTCTTTTAAAAATCATTTTCTGATATAAGTATTGATGGGACATTCCTTTCTTCCTAGGGCTTCCATTGCAAGCTGCTTTGCCTTCTTTGCCATCCAGCACCAGCTGTGTGAAAGATTTAACATTTTTTTCCAATGCTTTTTATAATACTGTGAGGGAGGGGTAGAGGAGGCAGAAACATTCAAATTATGTGAAATGAAGCACTAAAGAGATGGAAAATGCCAGAATTCTTTGCCTCTGTGACCTTAATTTGTATCCTTCTGTAGGGTATGGCAAAGGCCTGTCTTCAGGTACATAAATGTATACTCTTATTCCTTCATAAATATATATTAAAAACAGCATTTATAGACTTTCAGGGTTTTTTCTGAAGGTGCCTTGTTTAAAGGAGGACAAAGCAGAAAAACAGAGTATTGAAGCATTTGTTATGCTTGTGAAAGTGTATTATCAAACCACTGTGAAAGCAGCTGTTCAGCAGCAGTTTCCTGATGATATTCAAAGCCAAAATGTCATTCAGAGTTTCTGGATTAATTTATACATCCTGCAGCAATCCATCACTTAAATGATATACTCAATGATTGACAGTGGCTTTTCAGGAAGGCACAAGAAGTGAGGTCTGTGTGTGAACAGTTGGTTTAAAAGAGAGGCAAAAAGGTGAGGAATATGCAGTCGGCCCTTGTAGTAGAGTAAGGTCACTGCTGTAATTCTACAGACATCTGCACTGCCTGCCTCACCCAGTGAGGGCAAGCAGTTACGTGACTGCTATGCAGTTAAGTTTGCTGATGGTATGAGGGTTTTTTTTAATAAGGACAGGGGCAGATTGTAAAGAATGACAAATGGACCTTCTAACAGTGAGTGACTGGAGAATAAAATGGTAGATTAAATTAATTTCTACCATTTGTTATAAATTTATTGAGAGACGGAGGAAAAATCCTAATTATACATAAAATTACCTCTTAGGTGCAAATTATTGAGCTTACAAGAGTTCCATGAAAGCATCATCTCAGCTGCGGTCAAGAAAGTACACCAGTTGTGTTCCTCATCTGGAAAAATACGAGAACATTGCTATGTCACTACAGAAATCTTGGGATTATTTGCATCGTGTGCAGTTACAATTCCCCTGACTGCACCAAAGATCAAAAGCAAGGTACTAGAACATAGAAACTCTGAGAAAGGCTAAAACGATAACTGGAGGTGTGGAATGGTTGCAGTACAAGAAATAACCGAGTAAGTTCACATTCAGTACAGAAAGCAGACAAGTGGAAGGGGTATACAGAAGGGGCTTCTGAAATCACAAAGAGCATGGAGAAAACAGAATGGACAGTGAATAGGTGATCCCTATTCAGTACAAGAACTTGGAGGCATCAAAGAACATCAGCAGGACCCAAGCTGAAAACAAAGAAGCAGAGACTTCTTTATGAAAGGCATAACAGAGCAGTGGACCTCCTTGCCAGAGGATAGTGTGAATGCCAAACATTTATACATGCTCAGGAGAAGTCTAAGCAAAAGAGAAATCTTTTATTCTTTCCTAGCACGGTTCTTAACTCACTCAGGCCTTGGTGCATACAGCTTCTCTAACACTAATCTTGCACAAGAATATTCTTAAGATTCTTAAATCCTATGATTATAGAGGCTAGAAATGTGCAGCTAAGAAACGTGTGTTGCAGTGAGGAGGAAAAAAAATAAACTTCTTAACACAGAGATGAACAGAAATATAAGAACACCCAGCCAGACTAACTCAGTGAACAAGTAAGAACTGCAACAGCAGAATTGTAGTCTGCCATTTCAAATCCTAAGGAATGCAATCAGTTGACAGAGCTGAGGAAAGTAAACAAATCTTCTGCCTGGAAAATGGAGATTTTTAACCAGCAGAAAAACTCCAGCTTAGTTGAAGACAACTGGAGATAATACTGAAGGAAAGAACTTACGTCCTAATTCAAAGGAGTCCTGCTGCGTTTGAAAAGGAAGAGTCAAACAACAAGGTTAAAACTGAGTGGATGTGTATTAATGTCACTGCCCTTGTGGGGATCAAGATAGACATAGATAGATATAGCAGATATAGAGAGCCTGTTAATATTCTGTAATTCTTAGGACTACAAATGAACGCTAGAAACCTAAGAAATCTCAATGAGTGGGGGTAATAAACTGTATTTAGAGATTCCTCCACTGCTGTCTATTTAAAACTGATGGAATGCAGAGGTCAAGAATATGCTTAGCCTTGCTTTCCTTTATCCAGTAGCACTAAAAATATTCAGCATTGGCCAGACATCCATGTTGAAATATCCGAAAAAAACTAAAGGCTCTCTCAGCTGCATTTCATGTAGATCATCTGCATGAACAGTGTATTACCTATGGGAGAAGGAGAGGTGTTACTTCCTTTTTTCTATGGGTTTTCGAAAATCAGAGGAAAAATCCACCAAATTGTAAACAATAGAAGAAATGTTATTTTTTAATGAAAACTTTGCAGCTTATACTGTAAAAAGTCCTTAATAAATAGTAATTTAAATTTTATAAATCTGGAGTCTGATCATATATTTGTCTCTTAAATACATTAGTCTACTGTAAGGCATCAAAGCAGACGTATGTTTTGGCCATATATACCAGACAAAAACTATACTGCAACAGGAGGCATTTTGCGGGTAAGCCTCTGACATTTTATGTATAGAAAGATAGAAGAATTACTATTGAAAGACAGAACTGAGTTAAAAAATAGTTTGACAGGACTAATAATGGCTCTTGGTAGCTATTGCTAAAGATTACCTGAAAAAAATAGAAAAGTGAGCCAGGCTTGTAAATACATACATTTTACAAGAACACTTAAAAAAGCAGTATTTTCTCCCGCAATAACATATTATCTAGTGTCCTAGATAAAGGCATAAAATAAATGCTTTTGGTATATGATTTGCATAAATGTTGCAAACATTGTTCCTATAAGCAGCGCTGCTAGTGGTGATAACAATGGAGAAACTTTAGGGAGAGAGAAAGGAAAGAGGTCACAGCCTCATGTAGAAAAGGTGAATGATGAAACTTTTTTCAGCTGTGATATAGTATTATGGAACAGAAAAAGAAGGGTCCTTGGTCCTCTGAAGAAGATAAAACAGTGTGTGTTTATAATAAGAAAAAATTAAAAGATAATTTGATCTCTTCCTTCCTTATCATTAAGCAGAAGGTGGATAGCAAATAATGCTGGTCTGTAGCTCAGCTAAAAATATACCTGAAGAGAGCTGACCTGTTGTGCTTTCTAACCTAAAAGGGCAGTCTGGGGCAGAATCAAGATTCTAGCTTTTAAAGCCCTAACCTTTGTATTTCCTTATTTAATAACAAAAAAAAGAAAAAATAAAAGAAAAAAAACCACCACAAAATAAAACAAAACACAAAAAACTTCCCAAAAGTAGTCAACAAAGCAAAGCCCCAAACTCAAGCATTTTATTCATGGTGCAATGCAATTCTTCTTAATTCTGTTTATTGCTTGGGATTGTCCTTTCATTACTGCAAAAAAAGTTTACTCTTGTCTGTCCCCCCACATCGCATCCTAGGTAAATCCATTTTTAGTTTTGAATCTCCTAAAGCAATCTTCAGCATCTTCCAGCCTAGATCTACCAAGAGCCCACTGATCTCTTTCCATATGCAATGCTTTCCAGGCTCCCTCCTGTCCCAGTCAAAAAGTGACAACTGCAGTATTTGTTAAAAATCTCATTACTTAAAAATTGTTTGACTAATCTCAAGCTTATTCTTCCAAAAAATTCTTCCTTGAGCAATAATTGGCTTTGAAGAACTACATGTGGAAAAAAGGCTTTTCATGAAGTTAGGAGGGAGGGGTGAAATAACACTTTTAATGGAAACTATTAGAAATGCTTAGCTACAGGGTATCTATAGCAGAGCTATATGAACAGCTGCTGAGGTAGATACTCAATCTACATGCAGGGTGTAAATCTTTGTAAATAGGAGTATTTGAGAATTTGCCAGAGAAAAGGGTGTGGTTCAAAACGTCACTGTAGGTGACAGAAAATCTGTAAGTACAGCTCCCAGGTTTATGTTGCAATTTAACTCTGTCCTGCTCTTAAAACTTGCTTCTGTTAAAGTTTGGTTAAAATGGCCAGAGAAATGTCCTATTCCATGTAAAAATGCATATCATTGGCTATATAATGCTGGACGGAAGGACACTGGAGGTCATATTTTATTGGGTAAGTAAGTGGAGGTTATGAGCGGGCAGGGGGAGGGGAAGGGGAAGCTGGAGAAGCTATGCTACTATCTGTCAGGGTACACAGTAGTTAAAGACAAGACTGGATAAAGACAACGTTGGGATGATGTACAGCAGTAAGGGGTGTCCATCAATAAATAAAGTAGGAAGTTTTCGGCAGTGGTCTGACTGGAAAGTCTACGCGGAGTCAGATTTCAGAGCTGGAGCACTGAATTGCAGTGAGTCACACAGAGAGCCTGAGAGCTGCCTTTGTTCCACTTGTGTCTGAACGCTGGAGGAGAAAGAGCAGGCTCCAGTTTTTATTAACTTCTTACTTTCATAAGCCTAAAACTCATGTGCACTGAACTTTTTCTGCACTTGAGGTCTTTCAACTGACTTTCAAAAAATGCTCTCATGGTAAGAACTCTCACTTCCAAATTTTACTTCTTCTCTTTTCCCCCTTGTGCTTCTGTGTTACACTCCCTGGTCTCATTCTTTCCCACCCCCCCCCCATCCCCCCCTTTTTTTTTCGGCACACCTGCTCCAGGCATGCCTGGTGGACCTGGGACTTGCTGCTACCGCTCTTTGGCTTGTCAATCCATGCTGGTTCAGCAGCTCAGATCATAGAAGGTAAGAATTCTCCAAATCATGTCTATAAATTGAGAGTAAGGGTTAATTTTAAGATATACTTTCCTAATATGGAAAGAGGCTCTACATTTCAGATCTTCATTTCTCTGCTGCTTACTGTTCTTCATTTCATATACGGAAGCTGCTGCAAGTTAAGAGCTTAAATTGCCATTCATTCTGGAAAAGGGAAAATAAATACTTTAGTTCCCCAGCTGTAAGGCAGCCTATCATGCCTGCTGTCTCACTATTTCTTCAGAGTGTAATAATCAACAGAAAGTACTTCAAAGAAATGGAGAATACTGAATGTTTTTGGGTGTTTCATGTCAGAGAAAGGTAGCAGAAAGCAATTAGAATAGATGTATGTGTCACACTGGAGATATCAGGAATGTGCCAGCACGGTGTGAGTGCAAAGACAGAGATGTGATGCTTGTTCCAGTGCATAGAGATTTCTCCTGGTAAGTGTCTGAGCAAATTGTGATTTTCAGATCTCAAGTTAAATGTTTAGTTTTACCAGCCTAGCCTTTACGGACTTCCAGTGAAAAGTCTTTCTGTAATTGCAGATCATATGTTCTTGTAACAGAGCCAAATCCCTCAGCATCTCTGGAAGACGATTTATTTAACTTAAGAGAGAGATTAAATTAAAACTCAACTTAAGAGAGAGAACATATTGATTTAAAAGTTTACATCTAATTTTGAGAGACGTGAAAAAGCTTCATATATTACTTTTCCATTATGAGCAATGAAAAAGAGGTTTTTTTACTATTGTATCAAAAATAGTCTGAATTTGTTGTGTAAATAACCCCTAGATAACTATGTGATAGGAGCATTAGAAATTATTGAAGGGAAGTAGATATTGCACATGAAGACTTTCATGTTACTCAGACTGTTTTTTTTTCTTTTTAACTGACATTGGCATAGAATAAATGCAACATCTAAGAGCCAAAGCTCTAGGTAGTTATTTCAGTAGGAGAAAAAGCCACAGATTAGTTATCACTAACAAATGCATTAAGTGCAGATGAGAAATGCGTAATGCTGTATTACAGATAATTAATTAAGGAAACAAACTTGAACCAGCTATTAGAATGAGGAAAATGTTAATGTATGTCTGAATAGTRACAGAAATACAATATATTGTATATACATTGGAGATAAATCTGTTGCATGTGGCGAAAATGTTTTTCTTGAACTGATGAATGGCAGTGCAGTGAGTGAGATCTGGACAGGAGAGAACCAAATTTTGGCACATAAAAGTTAATAAGCAGAAGCTCATTAAAACTACAAGCACAGTGATAAAAAGAACAAATATTTCCTTAACACACAATTTCTTTTTTGGTGGATCTATGCCAGTTTTTATTACCTGAAGCTTTGGTTCTTTAAATATCCTACCCCGTGAAAGTCAGATCAGAAGTCAGAAGTGGAAAAGATAACCCCTACTGATACAGGACAGTTTCTTTCTGTGCAGAATCTTATTACCTCTGGAAGGACTCCTAACCTTACCATGAGTGAAGATCAAGTGAGGTTATGCAAGTCCCCTTAGATCACTGGAGACTTGGAGACTGTTCTAGGAACGTGTTCCTGCATGATTGTCCTAGCCTAATATTCTTCCCTACTCATTTGTCTGTTAATACAAAAGTTCCTATTCCCAAATGTTTACTAAATTTTTTTACATCTGATTTGTAAGTGCCTGATGTAATAGGGATCTCATGCTTTCTGTTCCACAACATTGGACTATGTTATAAGCAATATTTTCCTGATGCTTGGTTTAAATGCTTTCACCTCCTGAAATCAGGTGTTTAGTGCTAGAAATAGGAATAATCTTCCATTCTTTCTGGTGCTGCAAATACATGAATGATATAAATTCTCCCTGTAACTACTGAAGGGTGAAGAGGTATATACTTCAAATCTTTTAGTCTAACTATTGCAGAAATAACCTCTTTTTCCTTTCCCACAATTTCTTTTAGTAATAGAGTGCACAGAAATAAATTGTGTATTTAAGATGAAAATGTTTGGAGAAACAGGGAGATGAATTGACCCTCTGGTATTCAGGCTTTTTGCTGCTGAACTTATGCTTTATCCAGTGTCCATTTTGTCACTGTCTCCTTTAAGATTACTGCTTTCCAGGATTCTCCAGCCCATTGAATATTGATGCGCTGCTTTTCTGATGGCTGACCTCTCCTCTGTCTCCCCATAGCACATATTTATATCTCTAAATCCCTTTTTATGTAAGAGGAACTGGGAATGAGTAAACATGGTTTTGGAGGAAAATGCTGTACAATTGTACAGGCTATATGCAAAAGGAAAAAAATACCTTGAAATGTTCTCGAGTTGGTTAAATAATGTCAAGAAAATTGTTCATGGATTAAATTATTCACTGAGGGATGGGGAAGGAGTAACTTATTTTTTACAAACCTGCAGACAAAGCAGTGACCCTCAGAGAATTGAGAGGAGAAAAGTTTGTCATCTTTGCCTTCACCAATCAGACAACCTCTTCAATGAGGTCTAGTGAATTTGCTTACTGGTATGCGATTAGGCAGCTATAGCCTTGTCGTCTTGTTTTTCCCAGGGGAGCACCAAATTGCTGAGGGGGTGGAGGGTGCAGGTAAAAAAAAAAAAGCCTCTGCATGTCTTTGTGAGAGATATTAGAAAGATTAGTTAGAAATTTTTGATCAGTTTCCTATCAAGAAAAGCATTGTGACCAAGTCTTGTTCTTCTTGAAGAAATCGTTTAATTATGAACAGTTCCTACAGAGAAGGAGGAAACAAACTGAAAGGATGGTGGGAAAGTGTAGGGGGAAAATTCAGATGGCAGTCTTTGAAACTGAGAACTTCTGGGGTTTAGTTTAACTTAGTGAACTTGTGCGATGTTGGGACTTTTGTTTCAGTAGAAGTGTTGCTTTTATTTCCAAGTCCTAGAATGTCTGAGTACTGCTTTCATTGTAAAATGGGACAGACAGTAAAACAGAGTATTTAAAACCTTATATTTAAAATTATGAGTTAATAATTCACAGTACCAGCTGAAAGCCCTTCTTGATGAAAATGACATCTGTTCATCGTGTTAAAATGAAGTTTGATACCTGTTAAGTAATTTGTAGATCAAGCTATGTGTTATGACAGAATATAAAAAAAAAATGAAATATTTCATTCAGAATTTTAGAATTCTATTACATGTTCTGCAAATTGATGGGATTTGGTCATTATTTCACCAAAACTCTTAATACTTGGATCTTGCTTTAGAGTGTAACTGAACAGGAGTTCTGAAATCTCAGCAGTTCCTGTGATTTAGAATTCTGAATTTTTACTAACTCTGTTGGAAGATTTTAGTCCCTTTCACTGCAGCTAGCACTGCACATGTACAAAAAGGTAAGGAATAATATGCCTTCTTCCTCTTCACCCAAATACAGTGTCATTTGAACTATGGAGTGCTTTTGCAGTTTTTCTTCTGTGTTCATGAAAATTGTGAAATATAGTACCCTATTCTACTTGGGTTTGTGTGGGAGGGTTAAAGATATGTTGGTGTCTTAATAAATTACTTCATCACTTCTCCTTTGTTCAAATGACAATTAAGCATGTATCTGTCTGTACATAAAAGTGTAGTCTGTCTTATTCTATCTGATATTGCCTTGTGGTGCATGTACTTGGCCTTTAATTATGCCTGATAATGTGTCTTGATTTACATTGATTACCCTGGCTGCTTTTTCCATGTTGCTTTGCATCTTCAACCACAAATTAAGTTAGTGAACAGAACAGTCCTAACTTGCTGGTACCCAGATTGTGGACAAAACTAAAGTTGTAAAATCTGAATGCTAACCCTGCTGAAGTTTGAATGATAGAGTCCTCCCTATCACTTGCTCTAGCCTCCTGCAGAAGTCATATTTCTTTTTCCAGGCTATCTATGCAATTATCAGTGTTTTTCAGTTCTTGGCATTCAAATCAGTGCATGCCTTTAAAAAAAAATATGGAAAAAAAATTGTTTAAATGTATGTGGTTCTGCAGTTTGTATTATGTTTATGTGCTCTAAAAGAAGCTTTACAAATTTCTCATTGACATCTGGGTTTTATTATTAGCCAAGCTGAACAGCGCTTTCTTGCCCTAAGTAACATACTCAGCAATAGTTTACATAAAGTAAATATTTGTCTCTTTCCTTGGCTCTCTGTACACAGAACGGCTGTCATTAGGCTGTTGACATAAACTTTGCACTCATGACCTGCTGAGTTTAATGGAGGAATCCTGAATTACTGACTTTCATTGGCTGTTGATGAACTGGTGTAATTCATGCAAGCAGATAGCCTGCACTTCTCTTCACAATGAACCAACATAATCAGTGTAAATAAATATGTATATACATTTAAAAACTTGTTTCTATCAAGTAATTAACTGTATGTGCTTTCAGTGTTAAATATGTGATCCCTATCACACTGACTTATGTGGTGATAGGGATGGCTCAGTCTATTCTTTCCTAAGACAGAACACAATTACAGTAATGCTGGTCTGTATGGAGCGCAGTATTTCATAAAGGTAACTTAGATGGCACTATATCCTGTTGTACCAGACTGAGCATTTAGACATCATCAAACTGCACTTGAGTCTAAATTGAAGAAGCCACTGTGTGTCTTTCAGAGGCGTCTTCAGGCTGTTACCAGCTGTTGTGCATGTTTTTAATGTGGAGCTGAGCCTGATTTCATAGTTGATAAAATGCCTTTCCATGCAAACCATAGTTAATTTACTATAGAAAATCAGTTGTGTTCAGTTGGGGTCATCTGTATGAGTAGCTGAAGAGATTGGTAACACCAGTAAAACAAACCTGATTTAGTAAATTTGTTCCATTTTGTCACATTTCTAAATGGATTAGTTTTCTGTGTAACACCCTCACATGCTAATTCTCTTGGACAATAAACTACATGTTTGCTAAGCTACTCTACCAGGCAACAGGAGATTTTTTTTGCCTTTTTTGAGGACTCAGAAGGGGAAACCAGCTGGGGTGGATATAGCTTTATAATGGCTGTCTTAATTTCCTCTCTGAAGGCATCCTGGTCACACTGGAAGCCTGCAGTAAGCAGTTGTTTCCGTGATCTGAATAGAACTTAAAATCTCAATTGCGCTTGCATTTGCCACTAAATGGTGTTTGAAGGACCTACTCTGCTGAGAAAGGCCATACTGAAATAGTTCCTTTCTATGTTGTTCTGGCTCAGCTGTAGACAATGCAACACAAAGGAATTTCTTGAAAGTAAGTCGTCTCCTGAGTAGATAAATGCATATACATCTGTTGGGGCACTGCCATGCCCACTCAGAGAGTTGCCATAGCCTTGTACTATATCTCTGTTACTCAATTTGTGTCCCATGCAGCAGCTGCTATGTAAAACGGCTAGTTCCAGGTACTCAAGGTACTTCCGGTAGTACCTGTTAATAAGCATCAATTTAATTAAAATATTTCAGCTGTGGTTAATTTCTTATATGTTAAGGACAATGCCTGATACTGATGATCTAGGGTTAGGTGCTGAATTACTGCTCCTTGCTTCAGAAGTGAATGGATGACTGGAAAGAACAAGAAATACTGCTTTAAGTGGCTAGGAGCAATTAGCAGAATACAGTGATTTACGCTGTGTGCATAAGAATAACTTTGGCTTCTTTGGTTCAAGCAGGTGAACACAGACGCAAATACAGATTTCAGCTGCATGCTGCCATTTCAATAAATGAGCAGTGGAAGGGAAGATTTGATTGCACTATTTATGTTTGGGATATTCAAAGGGTTCCAGAGAACTTATTTGTTATTCTAACATGTTAATTTCCAAATCAAACACTTGTTTTGCAGCCTGCCTGTCCCTTCAGCTGTGATTTCTTCCCCTTTCCTTTGCTGTGTGAGCTGTGGATTGGTTTGGTTTTTCTCACAGTGGTATCTCACATTTGGCCAAATTCACGCAGTAGCTTTGCCAATTTACACAGTGTGCGTTGGCTAGAAAGTCAGTGAATTGTGCAGTTTGGTGACATCTGATTGCTTTATTTCAGATATCATTAATGTTATCTATTTAAGAGAGGATGCCTATTTACTACCACTATTTCTAGGTCACCAAACAATCTTTTCCCATTTGGCCAACCCATAAAATTACAGCAGGTTTAAAAACCAACAAAATTAGCCAGCAATTTGGAATGTGGTAATTCTATCCATGTAATCTTCCCATCTCTAGTAGCTCCTGCTCCCAAACATGGAAAGTCACAGACATTGCAGAGAGTAGAGTGCAGGTAAAATTCTCCCAAAGAATGAGTAAAATGGACAAACCCTAAGGAGTGTGAAACAACAGTTGTATTATTCAGGATACCTTCTGGTGAGAAAGCCTTGGAAAAAGTAACAGACAGGGCTGGATGTGCCCTGCCAAAGAATTGCAGTATTTTAAATGAATATCTGTCTTACAGCCAATCTGAGAAGAACCAGAGTCTGAACCAAGTTTTTCTGAGGGGTTCTGAGAAGAACTAGGGTTTTCTGGAGACACTCAAGCATGTTTCGTTCCAAACATTCAATTAATGGAGGACTGAAGCTGGTAATAGTGATTCAGTGATGAGATTTTAATTTGAACTGCACTGTTGTTCATGGTCTTTTGCTTCACCTTCAGTACAGAAAATAGATAGAATATTAACAAGAATGCACTTTGGCCAGTTGATAATAATGTTGATAACACACTGATGTTTTAGTTGTTGCTAAGTAGTGTTTACACAAGTCAAGGGCTTTTCAGCTTCCTGTGCTCTGCCAGGTGCACAAGAAGCTGGGAGGGGGCATAGCCAGGACAGCTGACCCCAACTGACCAAAGGGATATTCCATACCATGTGAGGTCATGCTCAGTATATAAACTGGGGGGAGTTGGCCAGGGGGGAGCAATCGCTGCTTGGGGACTGGCTGGGTGTCAGTTTTTCTTGGGTTTTGTTCCTCTCTCTCTCTTGTCCTTTCTGTCTTCATTACAATTTATTATTATTATTGTTGTTGTTGTTATTTTATTTCAAGTACTAAACTGTTCTTATCTCAACCTACRAGTTTTCTTACTTCTGCCCTTCTGATTCTCTCCCCCATCCCACCAGGACGGGGGAGGGTGAGCAAGCGGCTGTGTGGTGCTTAGTTGCTGACTGGGGTTAAACCATGACACTGTTTGGGTAGGATTAACTTCCAGTGTTATTTGTGGCATATCTTTCTCTGAACTATGAAATTGCAGTTCCATACATAATTAGGATGTCTGACTCTGCTTCTTTGGAAAGCTGAATATAGCTTTTGAATTTCTCTGTTTTTTTGGTGGTCAGTGACTAAAAGGACATTATATCGCATGGTCATTGCTCATTGCATTTTATATCCACTTCCCTTCTTACAAGTGATACACATTACCTAACACAAGGAGAACAGAACCCACCTAGAAATACTTTTAATTCTGTGCTGCCTCCTAAAGAGTCAGTTGATGACTCTTGAGAGAAAATAGTATTGCTCCAAGACATGCTTCAGAGTTTCCTATAAGCACTAGCTATGTTGCGTGGATATTCTGAATAGCCCCTAACTGGGCTTTACTGCAAAACAGTTTCAGAACATAAACTAGTGTGGCATCCAAGCTCTGATTCATCTCTGGTGATATTTCATATGACTAAACTCAAACAGTAAAAGGAAACATACAAGAGGTGGCGTGGCAGAAATATAGAGACACTGTCTGAAAGTACAGTAATGAGGTCAGGAAAGCCAAAGCCCATGTGGAATTAAATCCAGCAAGGGATGTGAAGAGCAACAAGAAGGGCTTCTACGGGTATACCAGCAGCAAAAAGAAAACTAGAGAAAATGCTACCGAATGGGGCAAGGAACCTGATGACAGGGGCATGGAAACAGCCAAAGGTACTCAATGCCTTCTTTGCCTTGCTTTTTAATGGTAGGATTTCCCTTCAGGAAACTGAGCCCCTGAGCCCACTGGGAAAGTCTGGAGCAATGAAGATTTACCCTCCATTGAGGACAACTGAGTGAGGGAACACTGAAACCAGTTGCACATGCGCAAGACCACGGGACCTGATGGGACACAGCCATGAGGGCTCATCAAGCTGGCTGATGTCATTGAGATAGGACTCTTGATTATCTTTGGAAGATCCTGGTGATTATGAGAGGTTCCTGAGGATGGGAAGCCAATGTCACTCCTAATATCAAGAAGGCCAAGGAGCAGGATATGGGGAACTGCAGGCTGATCAGCTCACCTCAGTCCCTGGGAAGGTGTGGGAGGACATAATCGTGGAAGCCATTTCCGGACCTAGTAAGAACAAGGTGATAAGGAGCAGTCAGCACATATGTGTGAAGGGGAAAATCATACCCGAAAACCTCATAGCCTTCTGCAATGGAATGACAAGCTCAGTGGGTGAGGGAAAGACAGCTGATATTTGTGGTCTTGACTCATGCAAGATTTTCAGTGCTGTCTCCTGTAACATCCACGTTGATAAACTCATGAAGTRTGGACTAGATAAGTGGACAGTGAGGTGGATTGACAACTGCCTGAACTACATGTGCTTGAAGGGGTGTAATCAGTGGTATGAAGCCCAGCTGGATGCCAGTCACTACTGGTGTACCCTGTGGAACAACACTTTTTAACATCTTCATTAACAACATGGATGATGTGATAAACTGCACCCTCAGCAAGTTTGCAGATCACACAAAACTAGGTGGAATAGCTGATACATGGGATGGTTGTGCTGCCATTTAGAAAGACCTTGACAGGCTGGAAAAATGTATCGACAGAAATCTCCTGACATTCAACAAAGGAAAATGCCAAGTCCTGCACCTGGTAAGGATTAACCTAGTACAAGCTAGGGTAGGACTGGCTGGAAAGTAGCCTTGCTGAAAAGGACTTGGAGGTTTTTGTGGACAAGCTGATCATGAGCCAGCAATGTACCCTGTGGCAAAGAAGGCCAAGAGCACCCTGGGCTGTGTTTGGAAAAGCATAGGCAGCAGGATGAGGGAAGTGATCCTTCCCTTCCTCTCAGTGGTGATGCTGCATCTGGAGTACTGTGTCCAGCTCTGGGCTTCCCAGTTTAGGAGAGACATAGACATACTGGACAAGTCTACTAAAGGGCAACTGAAATAATTAAAGGTTTGGAATGCCTGCCTTAGAGGAGCAGTATGCTGAATCTGCTCCAGTTTATCCATGTCTTTCTTTTACTAGGGTCCCAAAGCTAGATGCAGTATTCTACATGTGGTCTAATGAGTGTCAGGTAAAGGGGAATAATCCTTTCCCTCCTGCTGCTGGCTGTGCTCCTGTCATTACAGCTAACAATGCTGTTGGCAGTCTTTGCTGCTTGGGCATGCTGCTGGCTCATGTTGAGTGTGCTGTCTACCAGGACCCCCACATCCATTTCTCCAGAGCTGTTGCTCAGCCTGTATTCTTACAAAGACTTCTTCCCTGAGTGGTGCAGAATTTTACATTTGTCCTTGTTGAATTTTCTAAGATTCCTGTTGTCCCATTCCTTCAGCCTTTCTAGGTCCCTCTAGATGGTAGCCCTGCCCCTGAGCACATCAATTGCTCCCTCCCCTCCCCCCCTTTAATGTCACCTGCAAATTTCATGAGAGTCCATTGCCTTGCCTCCTCAAGTCACTGGTAAAGATGTTAAACAGGACAGATCTCAGAGTAGACACCTGTGGTCCGCTTGTTACCTCAAGGTGGAGAATGACCCATTAACCACTAACCTCTGAGCCCAGTAATCCAACCAGTTATTTACCCAGGTAGCTGCCTGCCCATTCAGAGTTACACTTCCTAACCTGGATAGATGAGTATTGTATCAATGCCTGCAGAAGGGTTAGAATGGCTGAGTGGTCTAAGGCATTCTGGTTTTAATGGGTTAATTATCTGGTTAATTATCAAGTTATTTATCTAAATAAGAGTTAACAAGACTGGCTTTTCTGTGCCTTTCAGAACAAAGGACCAAGCTAGACTTCTGGATTTCTGTGTACATACCTATCCATATCACTGTAGGGACCTGGAGCTTAATGTTACAGTACGTGGTAGTGTAAAAACCGAAAGTTCAGCTGCATTATCCTCTTGCAAACACAGGCTTCTACAGGCTGCAACTAGTCACTACATGCATAAGAAGATAGACTTTATTTTCAGAGCATTGTTTTCTTTCTATCTTTCTTTCAGTGACCAAGTGGTCAAATTTCTGAAGTGACAGAGAACTGAGTCTTCTATGAGAGACAAAATTGAGAGTGGTATCTAAGACAAAATACTCTGACGGCTAAGATACCCAGATTTAGAACTCAACAAATGCAATCAAAACTGACAGACTACGGACGTTTCTGAGTCCAGACTGAAATGTACATGTGGACAGTGCTCTCCTAGTGCATAAGGTAGAGCTCCCAATAACTTTATATGTAGATCTCAGAATCAAAGTTCCCAAAAGTGCTTTGTTTGCCTGAGAAAGATGAAGCTTAGAGTAAGCCATTTGGATTACATTATTTTGCAAGTGGCAGTGGAATGTGTGCAATATGGGCAGACAGAATGCAAATAGCACTGTTAGCTCAGAGAAGTCCTTCATCATTTTTGTGGCAAGAGTACTACAGAAGACCAAAAGACTGTCAGTCTGGCAATAGGATCTTCATTTATGTATCCAAACACATATGTATACATGAAATAAATACATGAAAAAGAGGCGCTTACCACTTCACCCAGGGAAAGAAGATGGTGGAGGACAATTTGCCCCAAGTATTTTCCACTTGATTTTTCAACAAAGTGTCATTGAAACTTCAGAGCATATCTGTTTAGGAAGTACTGTTTTCTCAGACTGTCATTATATAGTGTTCTACTTAGGTAAGCTGTTTAACTAGAAAACACTATATGATTTTTACGGGCTACAAAGTAAGAGATGTCAGTTTTGTCCTGGGCAACAATAGTGGAAGAAGACCAACAGAAGCTCAAAATTGCCTTGGAAGAAGCCAGAACTACCTCACTAAAGCTAAACAAGCCAAACTGAAAATGCCTTTCAATGGAAATAACTACCTGACAGCAAACTTACCTGAACGTCTCAGGTAGAATGCAGTCCCATAATTAAAAGTGATCCCTGCAAAAATTTTAAGACTTGTTGAGCCATGAGCCATGTTCATGGGAAAAACAGGCACCTAGAAAGAGCAGATCTGTTTGGGGTGGGAGAGGAACTATGTAGCTTTTCTAGAGGTATTATTCTCTCTTCCTTGATGGTACCAAAGAAGCTGAACAGATGACAGTATGTATCAAGTCCTTTTTTCCCCACCATTATGTATATATACTGCATCATAATGTATTTGATGTCTTAATTTGATAACTAAGAGTCATCACACTTAAGCTTACATTGCAGTGTACATTGCTTCTTGAGATACGTTAATTTAGAGTTGTTGCTGTTTGTCCCTGTGTTTCTTTCTATCCCACAGAAAACTTCTGGCTCAGTACTGTTATGTTTCATTGGAAGGTATATCTTCAAGAGGCAAAGGGCTGTTGTGGACAACCAAAACAAATATACTGGTAGCTTGTTTAATTATTAGGCAGCAATGTGTATGTGGTGGTCTACAAAGCAAAGTATGTGGTGGTGAAGAAAATGAGGGGAAAATTATGCAAAATCTAAGGCTATTCTAGGAATCCTCTCATGTTTGGAATTTCTAACATCAAAGTATGCATTGATCAGGCTCAATAATCCTCCTTGCCAGTCCATTGGCTGCATCACAGAGTGAGGTGTGAGGGAACAGTGTCTCTCCACAGTATGGATCTTTATTTCTGCCATGCAACGTTGGTTAACTACATACTAAATTAATACACTGCGTCACTTCTATGAATATGATGCTTTTTTATTCTCTGAGGGCCAAAGTATTAGCTTTTCTTAGTCTCCAGCTTTTCACAAGCTGTTCCAGTTCCATCTGTTTCAACACTTTGCCAAACCAACATAGCTCTTGACTTGGTAGGAGGAACCACTCATCTACAATGAATGCTCCACAGTAGTACTGCTGTTTTGCGGTGCTTGTGAGTGTGTGTATGTATGAATCTAACCCTTTCCTGCTATTCACTGTAAAAAACAAGCAAACATTTCATCCTTTTCAGACTAGCTGTGGATGTGGTTTAACACACATGGTTTGATTTTTTTTTCTGTCTTTAGTTTTCTTTCAGATGCAATTACAGGAAAGGTATATGACACATGCAAGTTTTCTCAGCTGAAAAAATCTGGCTCTTGATCAAAATAACCTATCAGTTTTTGTAGTGAAATAGTATTAATGTAAAAACACTTATCTGAAAGTGTTTTGAATTTTTAATTCGAGTTCTATGATAGATGACATATTAGTGTATAACTGCATTTGTTTTTAACAAACAATACTTGACTGAACTCAAAATACTGCTAAGGTGCCCTTATAATCAAGGCCTTGATTCTTCATGTACATTTCTCACTGTGTTTTTTCTTCTAATGCACTTATAGTGAAACATATATCTATTATGAGATGCGAATCGGACAAATAAGTACCACATGGCAATTTCCTGGCCCAGAGATATGATGAATGGGAGGGTGGGGGTGGTGTTCAGTATAAATCTGAACATGCTTAAAATTTAAAGGATGCATTCTCAGTGGAAAAATAAACAAAGCACTGGTGACCTGAAGTATTGTTTTTACACTTTTTACACTTCTCTTACAGAATTTCAAAAGATAGAACAGAATTATGTCAACTCTGTAACTGCTTTGCCCACACCAGCTTTGAATTGTCCAACAAGGAGGTTTTCATCATTTCTCTTGAAATATTGCCCTTCAGAAAATTATTTTTTTCTGTGTTGATCAAAGTTGCTTTTTATTTCTGAAAAAAAGACATAACCAGTGGGAAAAGACTGCTGCTCCAACTAGGAGTTAATGCAGACACCCCTGAGTATTTACAGTATGAATGTTAAATGAATACTTCCTTAGCAGCTATATGGGATACCGAAGTTACTTGTATCCTAAGTATCCTATTTTAAGATATATTTTTTCCATACACATTACAGAATTCCCATAAAGAGTGTTCAGATGAAGTTAGTGTCTCATTTAGCTTGTATACAGTCAGCAGAACAAAACTTTACTAGTAAATGCATGATTTGGTACAAATCCCTGAGACAACTATGGGGAAAGTTAGATTATCTACAAGAATACCTTGTCTTGCCACCTGTTCTGTGTATAATTACAATACTGTCGGCATGCGTTGAAGTATTTCGGAAATATTAACTAAGTAATTCCTATCCCTGTGTGATATATTTATTAGATATGAACAAAAATTGTTTTTCCCCTGCATGAATACTTAGCTCTGCTGTGTTTTCTCTTCTTTATGGATAAATCTTTAAATGCAGATCAGCGCAACACAAACAATGCAGACCGAAATCCATGATGGAAAAATCACGTAGAACAGTCTATTAGAGTGACACCATCATCCAAGGGATTTGTAGGTAGTATTTATCTCCTTACTGAGGAAGCTAGGACAATTGTGTGCCTCAAACTCCTCTTGGCCTTTCCGTTTTTGATTCAAAGTACGTAGAAGGAGCAGACTTTGCATTCAGAAACCAGAAAAGATGGCGAGGCACTCGGCACTTTTCTCCACATCTTCATTCATCTGCACAAGGATCAGGGAGGATCTTGGTACTAATGCCTGTATCTTTCCTGAAGTGCAAGTGAATCAGTTTGACAGGCCTCAGATGGTTCTCTATATACTTTATAATGGTCATGATACAAAGAGGTTTCAACAGCCAGATTGCTTAAAATACATCTTGTAAGTTGGAGGGAAAGCCTACAGATTGAAGGTTACCTTCATGTTACCTGGGGATTTCCCAAAATGAACCTCTCTTAGTCCAGTTTAGAAACTTAAAGCATTCTTCACCTGAAGACAAAACTTTTGCTAAGCAGCTAGAATAGCCTGGAGTATATACCTGGAATCCTCTCTCTCCTTACTGGTGCATCACCACTTCGTCAGCTGTTCTTGTTCAATATTATATTACTGTTGACTTGTAAACACTAAGTGTCTCTCATAAACTACTTCAGCCACCCTGTATCTCAAGAAGTTTCCACTCCTGGGTAAGGCGATGACGTAGGCCCCATCATCACTACATGGGTGGTTATAGAGATGACAGAGTCAGACTTTTCTCAGAGGACAAAACAGAGCAAAAGGACAAATAACAGTCAAAAGTTGCAACAAAGGAAATTTTGATTGAACAAATGGAAAAAGTTTCTTCACCATGACAGTGGTTAAGTTCTGGAAGAGGTTGCTGAGAGAGGTTGTAGGATCTCCATCTTTGCAGGTATCCTAAACTTGACATGACAGGGCTCTAAACAACCTGATTCTTTAGGTTAGCCCTGTATTGAGCAGCAGATTGGACTAGATGACCTTTAGAGGGCCCTTCTAAATTACTTTTTTCTTTGATTTTAAACAGGGAACTTAAAGTTGGACTTTACATACCTAATTCCTTTGTGAATCTGGTTCTCAGTGACTTGCCCAGGATCACAGAAAAGGGCAGTTAAAGACCAGGAGAGTGAGTATAGGTAATACTATAAGACTTGGATTATGCTTGGCTGTCTTAATCCACTGCTGTGGCTGAAGCTTGTTAGAACAAGTTAGACAGCTGATAGGCTGCTAACACTCATTTAGCCATCAGTAACACTAAACCCAATATTTGTATGGAATCAAATACCCCTTTTCCACTTTACCTATTTGTCTAAAGATGGGTCAAAGCATGTACCCTTTTCCTTTTCCCTTTTCCCTTTTCCCTCTTCCCATTTCCCTTTTCCCTTTCCTCTTTCCCCTTCTCTGTTCTTCCTTCTCCCTTCTCCCTTTCCCTCTTCCTCCTCACTTTCTCTTTCCACTTCCCTTTCTCATTTTGTTTTGTTTTGAAGTTCTGTAAAATGCTTTTGGCAAAAAAAACCCTTGGAGCAGAACACAGGAATATGTTACTGTAACCCTATGACTTTTCATCTTTCCTCATGGTCCTGCTGATCRTGAGGCTGAGTAAACAATGCTCTTGTCCTCCCTTCTTAGGGGGTGGAGGGTGGAGGTGAAGGATTTTTGAAATGTTAAGTGCTTTCTTGTTCTCTGTACTTTCAGGGGTCATGGTCAGGCATACTATTCTGACCACAAACACCGTGGTCCATCCTTCTCTGCAGCTGTTGCATCCTGTCTCAGAAAGATCTTACTGCAGTGTCTATAGTAGTATTAAACGACTCACAGGAAGGGAGGCCTTTGGGCATGTGCTTGTTATAGTATCTGACCAATCAGCTCATGTCCAGTCCATCAATCTGCCCCAGAAGGACTTAGTAACCTCCTCACTTAGTCTGTTAATCTTAAGTATTGTTTCATCATGGACCATGTTTTCTGCTCAGCAGCATGATGTTGAATAATCCTGATACATGTAAAATATCCTCCTCTTTTCATTCTAGTAGAGAACTGGGGAGGCCAGTACCTTAAGAATGGGAAACTGAACCAGTCTCTTTTCAAAAGAATGAGACTCAAATTACAACTTAATTTGAAAGTGAAATCCAGCATAGGGATCATGGGGCCATGAGGAACCACAGCATATCCCAGAAGCATTTGACATATGTGCCAGCACCCACAGAAGTCCATGAAAGGCTTTCCAGTGACTTAAATAAGCTTTGAATTACATAGGTGCTGTAGCTGAATTCCTAATCATTCCATGAAAATTCCGTGAAATAACTTCAGCTGTTTGGGACACAAGCTGAATGCACCTCTGCATTAATACAAGCAAACCTGTTACTACAGTGACTATGATGACATTAGCTCCTGGATTATTGTCCTTCTACTACTGCACAGTTAAACTCTCAATATAAAAAGTGAAGTCTCTGATTTCAAGAAGTATTTCTCAAAAAAAAAATCAGATCCTGAGTGTGGAAAAATGGCTAAAGGCAGAAAATGAAAAACTCTCTGCCAAAATTATTAATGATGTCACTAGCATGATCAATATAGTACATAAGTTCAACTGCCTTTTCTTGATGTTCTGTTTACATACAGAACATACGTTGATTTGTTTTTGCAATACGGAAGAGTATGGAGAAGAATTTCCCCTCTGACTAACTCCAAGACATAATCTGCTACTTGGAGTTAATTATTTTAAAACACTATCTTATTCTGCCAGATATGCTTACCTCAAATGTACGAAAAATAGTTCAGACCCAGAGGACTCTGTCCTACGTGGGCCAGACTCCTAAAATATCAGTTTTGGTGATTTTGTGAGCTAAGCTGTGATTTATTGTTCTGATTCTGTGTTATTCCTGCTATATACATATGCATATGTCACAGAAAATAAACAGTACTCTAATTTAGGATAATCACTGAACATTATGAAAAGTTCCCATCCTGCAATATTTATGTACATTTTAAACTTAAAGCAGGGAAGAAATCCTTGCTGAAACTGGGGCTTATTCAGCTGCTAAAAGTTAATCGCACACATAAGTGATTGTAGGATCAGGGCTTGAATAAACAAAAAAGACTATGTGGGAAGATTAAGAAAACAAACACATATTTCTTCCCTTAGTTAAAACAAATCCATAAAATGCAATCAAACCTAGCACAAGTGTATGCTCATTGTCTATACTACTTTCTCATAATTTTAACTCAGAAACAAATACACATGCACTGCACAAACTGGAAATCGATTACTGCTGGAAAAAGGCTTGTACCTGTCTTAGTTGCGATATAAATCATGAATAAATTCTTATGTGTGTTCCTCATTATGTAAATTTTTACAGCTATATGACCTTACAAAGTATTACTTGGCAGAATTCTGTCTTTGAAGACTAAGAACCACTTGCCTTACAAATTTCTTTATGGCATTATATTAATCTGACAACACATTTCATGTTTCTCTAGATACAAGAAAATTTTGACACCCAATTGCATGAATAAATTTTTTTCATTCATAGTTTTTCTTCCCTTAGAAGCTATTTGCTCTAAATACATACTCAGAAAGATGTTACTGTAATTCTTATTTTCTCGATAGCAGGTATAGACTGTTAGGGAGCATCAAAAGCAGGCTGCTCTGTAGAGATCAGGGAGCTGGAAGCCAACCATGTTAACAAGTGACCTTACCAACAAGGGCACAGTTCCACAGTAGCAAAGCAAAATGAGCAGAGTATGTTTGTTGATGGGAACCAAGTTCAGCCAAGAGACCAAATCATTGCACAAGTCCACAGTGATGAGGCAGGTCCAATGTCAAGCCAGGAATTCAATCTGTGGGTGAAGGTCTGGGCCTGGATCAGGAAGATACATGGCTAGACATGAACATTGCTGCATTGAAGCTGCAGCATAGCACAGGCAGGCACCAAAGGCAAGATGCTCAGTTTAAAGGCAACTGCCAAAATAAGGAGTGAGGGGAGAATCTGCTGTGGCTTCTTAGCGCTGTTTTTGCAGGGGGTGTTAAATGCATGAGACCTACAACTGTCATAGAACAATAATACCTCTGTTCCTGCTCTGGGAATGAACCTCTCTGTAACTGAGGTGTCTTCAGATTTTATCGTACAGTAGAGAGCACTGTCTTGGTTATCTGCCTGGATGCAGGACAGTGAGTAGCTCCTCCTGGCTTTTACTACAGCTGAAGTGGTTACATCACTGACGATGTGGTTAACCTTTTCTCACAGAGAATCGTAATTACATTACATGATCTTTTGATCCAGGCTTTCACTTCAGGATGTAGCCTTATTATTCTTCTGTGCAAATTATGTGACTTTGTTGTACAGTAGCAATGGTGCAACCACTGGTGTGCCAGCAGCGGTTCTTGTCAGATACAAAATGGAAGAATGGTAGGAATCTAAGCCCTGATGGACAGTCTTACTGTGATATCTCTGGTGCAATCGTGCCATTTGAACTTTGTCCCACCTAGGGTATAGAGGAAGGTTTGCAAGGCTTTGTGGTAGAGAACAGAGCCCCATGGTAGCGTGGGCGTTGTATGATTTGGAGATTGAAAAGCTTAGAGATGTCACTATGCAAATGTCCCTCCTTTTTTCAGCTTATATTGCAGATATGTTGAAAGGTGCTCTGTCACTGATGATGATGAATTCTTTCTGGGTCCTGGGATTCCCTGCTGCATCATATTTTTACTGGTCTAGTTACACCTACACACTGAGGAAAAATATGCCCATTTCCCAAAACCGAGAACCAGGTATTCTCCAGATTTTCAATGCCATTTTAACTATTACAATGAAAATTAATAATTGATGTGATAACTAATATAATGACTACCAATAAGAAAACCTTGTGAGAGCTGTGTGGAACTCATAAAGATTTTGGGGCAGCATAGCTTACACTTAGATGCATGCATGATGTTTTGTCCAGAGAAAACCATGTTGCCTTCTTATTAGCAATAATATGTTTTTAGCTTTGCTGCCTTGTGTCTGTTATTTTGATATGGCCAACAGAAGAAGTTTGAGAGATGGAATGGCATGTGCTTCTTGAGAATCTCTTTCCTTGGCAGACATAAAAAAGGGGTTTGAAGTTTTCTTTACTGTGTCTGACAAAACCCAGCAGCCTTGTAACTGCAAAACCTGAAGTATTTCAGAGACCAGTTTTGTCTGTGTTCATGGTGTCTATTTCATGCCAAGGGGCTGACAAAGTCCATTATAATTGCCATTTATTAAGCTGTAGGTTAGGAATTGCATACACGAATGTCCAGATTGTTCACAGAGAAATTGTTATTTAGAACTGCTTCCAGCCTGCTCTTTCTCTACATTAAAAGCATTTTATGCTATGGCCAGYTGTTCAAACATATAGTTCTGCATATGTAGAATATTGACACTTTACTTTGAAATCCGGATCATTTCAAAAGAAACTACCCTCCACTTTCTGAACTCAGTATTGGTACTGGATTCTTTTCCCCCTGATTATTTTGAATTCCAATCATGTGAATGCAGTTTTGCAGTACTTGAATGTAACTCTTGTCAAGAAAAGTTAATTGCAATGCATTGTGTAGAGACAGTAATTTTATTTTCTTTGGTGTTTCTATAATACCTCTGACCCCTGGCTATAAACCAGCACATTTGTGAGGGGAGGTGCTCTGTGTACCCAGAGTGAAGACCTACAAGTGTGACACAGAGAGCAGCAGTTGATCTACAGACATTAATGAAGGAAAACCTGTCAACTTCTAATAATTTTTTGTTGTAGCATATGGTCTCCAGTTACTACTAAAGGAAATGAACTTTTTTTGTACTAATAGTGGCTTAGTTCTTCCACTCTCCTACATCAACATTCATTCAGAWGAACTGAATGCTAAAATGAATGCAAGAGCTAGGAAGGACTTTTTTTAAAATTCTGGAAGAAATACAGCTCTTGTTCCTCCAGGCACAAGCTGACCAGTGAAATGATGCAAGGTTTTTGCAAGATTTGAAGGATTTATGTTTCCCTATGGGCAGTCTGTTCTATAACTGCTCATTGCAGATTTTCTTGTACTCTGCTTTGGGTACCAGCCATCACTGAAGACTGAAGCAAATAGATGTCTTGTGAGATAGGAAGCGGGTGTCTTCTTTGTTGCTAACAGCATATGACTCGTGGTGTACAGAAAAAAAATGCCGTTTGCTGAGGCTGTGCTAGGGTTTTTATTTACCTTTTTCTTTCTAATGCAGACTAAATTGGGTCTAATTACTGCTGGATATATCCTTGCATTTGAAGTTATGCCAAGGCCAAGGCAAGCCTGCTACGATTAAACACAAATTTTTTTAGCTTGTACCTTTGCCTTCCTTAAAAAGGCTTATGTTTTCCTCGCTTACAAGTTTCACTCTGGAAAGACTGCAGAAGTGAGAGCAAGCTGCAGAATCAACTTTGTTAAGATTTAGCCATTACTCTAGACAAAATTCAGCATTTGCATTCTTTAGGCAATTCTGACACACTCTTAATAATAGCAATAATAATTTGGGTTTTTTTAAAATGTAAAGTAAAACTTTGAAATTTTCTCAACATTCCTCCACTTCCCTCAGTAAATTCCGAAATGTTACTGAGCCTTGGAAACCTGTTCTAACATCTCCCAGTTCAGCTGTGGCTCCTGAGAGTCAAACTCTCAGCTCTCTGTCAGTCACAAGATGCAGAGAGCTCAGAGGGCCTACCAGCCATAGAAGTCCATGATGCGAGAAGCTCATAGCATTTGCTTCAGGTCTTCTAGGGATGCTGTCTGAAAGGTGAGGAAGATAGAAAGACCTCTTGAGATTTTCATGCTCCCTGCTTTGAAGTCAAGGTTAGTCCAGGTTCTACTGGTCCAAGTGACGGGTCTTCCCGGCTCCCAGCTTAGCCTCAGGGCTTCTGTGTTTCTTGTTGTGGAGCTAAAAGCAGAACTTTGGAAGCCATGAAGTCCCTATCTCTGGGGAATTCTGTATTATGGGACTGTCCTGAAGCCATGAACTCTAGAGGTCCAGGTGAATTGAAAGAATCAGTTATAGATTATGTTTAGTATTTTATTTTACGTAGCATGTCAGATCAGTCAAAAGAAGCGTGGTTGTGTTTTGGCAGAAGTTCATTGACATTAACATATTTTCTAAAAATCTTTAATCAGTGGATTTTTTTGAAAACTTACTTCATTAGAAAATTACTTCTTTTATCAGTTAGGAAAAAAAGAATCAGAACTATCTATCTGAATAACAGGAGTAGCTGTATGTGGTATTTACTGCTACAAAAGAAAATTCAGGCAAGCTGAATGCTAAAATGAACACAAAAGCAGTGGAAAACTGGGACCAGAGGGATTGAAATCTTTGCTGTTTTCTGCTAGCTTGGATCCTAAACCAGCATGCAGTGTGGTAAGGCCATAGTACCATCATGAAGACCCAGCACAGCCTTGAAAATGGAAACTGCACAGAGAAAAGAATAAGGGCAGATGGAATGTACTGAATCTTGTCAACATTCTTTTCAACATTACTGACTGGGGTATAACCAAACTGTTGCAATATATGACTAATGAGTGGTTCGGTCATTCTGTGCTTGAGCTGGAAATGTTCAGTAGACACTTGAAGTGAAGTCGACACATTTGGGTCAAGACACTGAAAGATGGCTTGACTGCCAACAGAAATTAGAAGTTGTCCAACATAATTCTGAACGCTTTATAAAAATTGCTATGAATTCCACAGATTAATATGGATTTCCTGGTGTACTGAACACATACAAATTTTTGAACACATAAAAATTTTTAAAATGGCTAGGAACCTTATAAGAATTGTTGATATTGAAAGGACTTTTATACAAGGTCTAAATCACAGAAATGCATTTTCAACCACCTATATGGAGAGATTGTGAATTTGGTGCAAAATTTTGTTTTCAGAAGTCCTGATAAAAGTTTGGGCGTTAAGGAAGAAAGGAGAAAAAATTGTCTTAAATTACAAACTTTATAAATATCAAAGGGGACTTTGATTTGACCAATCTCAAGATTTTCTATTTCTGTTATCTGCAATGAAAATCTATCTATCATCTCATGAAATTTGCCAAGTAACTGATTCCTTGTGTTTGGGTAATAATAACCATAAAGATAACCAGAAGTCTGTGAGATGTCTCTGTCTCTCTTAGCTGACTTATATGGGAAGTATGAAATCACTGGTAGAATTGAGAGCTGATTTGTATTTCTACCTCTTATAAGAGGTTGCACAAACAATTTTAATTGTGTTCAAATGAGAGAAATACGCCATGCACTGCAAATCCCATAGCTTTTTTCTTTAGCACAATAACGGGAAAAAGAGTTTTATCCAGATGCGCAATAGGGAATTTCTTTTTTCACTAAAAGGTGCTATGTTTTGTGAATTTAGTTGGACATGGAAAGCCAGACTGGGCAGGAATTTGGATATTGTTGTTTCTGTCTTTGTTGCAAGAAGTTATGTAAGAAGCAGTTAATCAAAGGGAAAACATTTCTATGATGTCTATGAAGTAGATTAAAAATAAGCAGACTAAAGGTATGGCACTGTCAGTGTTTCAATCATCTGATGATAGTCTACAATCAATCAGAATACTCAAAAGCATAAAATTAAGCATAACAAAGACATGGACCTGCTTGAGTTGGTCCAGAGGAGGGCCACAAAGATGATCAGGGGGATGGAGCACCTCCCCCATGAGGACAGGCTGAGTGAGTTGGGGTTGTTTAACCTAGAGAAGAGAAGACTCCAGGGAGACCTTATTGCGGCCTTCCAGCACTTAAAGGGGGCCTACAGGAAAGATGGAGAGGGACTCTTTGTCAGGGAGTGTAGTGATAGGATGAGGGGTAACCGTTTTAAACTGAAGGAGGGTAGATTTAGATTAGATATTAGGAAAAAATTATTTACTGTGAGGGTGGTGAGACACTGGAACAGGCTGCCCAGAGAAACTGTGAATGCCTCCTCCATGGAATTGTTCAAGGCCAGGTTGGATGGGGTTTGAGCAACCTGATTTAGACGAAGGTGTCCCTGCCCATGGCAGGGGGGTTGGAACTAGATGACCTTTATGGTCCCTTCCAACCCAAACCTTTCTATGATTCTATGATATACTGCCACTGAGCAGTATAAAAACAATCTATTCTGTGGCTTTTGAGATTGTATTTCTCCAAGATTATTTCTCATATATCTCGTATATCAGCAAAATCCCCATGTCACTTAGTAAAGTTAACATAGGAAAGTTGCTTGTTGGAAAAGTTACAGTTAACCAGATAAAGGAAAAAATTTACTCCACAGTCCTTCTAGAATAATACTGTTTGTGAAAGGAAGGCTAATATAAATACTATTAGTGTCTGTCATTATTTGCTTCTGCAGAGTATTCTGGACTATATCACTTAGAGTGCTGTTTGTATTTACAGCTGTGTCAAGCATGTTAATTACCAAAAAACCCTCCCTGCTGCATGGAAAATATTTTTCATTATATGATCCATTCCATAGCGTATATGATCAGTGATGACGTAAAAGTCTGATCTCCTACTGATTGTAGTCAGGTCACAGAATGTGCAAGGACTTGATAAATCAGTTCTGTAAGAAGCACAGTAACAGATAGGTCTGCTATTACCCTGTATCACAGAGCTGGACAAACATGTCTGTGTCTAAGAAACATCTGTTTTAGTAACGCTTCACGCAAAGGTGCTGTGTCTTTCCCTTTTAAACAAATAATCCTTTAGTCATTAGCTTTACTTCTGGGGGATTTAATGCTACCTATCAGTAGGACTTCTGTTAGCTTTTTACAGTAAATATATTGTGTAGGATTCTTTTGCTAAAGCTACGTGAAGTTTCAATGAGATGTGAATTCAACAAATATTTAGGCAGAAAATAAAAATGTCTGTTGGCAGGAACAATGAGGATATCACCATAAAACAGAGGAAACTTTATAATTTTCTTAAAAGCACCAAGACGTTTAGCCATTTAACTACACCATTAGTTTTGATTGTAAGGGACCTGTTTTAGAAATTTCACATTACTTTGCTAACAATGAGATGATGATAAATAAGAAAATAGCACAGTCACAGTTCAGAAGAGTATTTCAGCCTGTCCCTGCTTTTAGAAACATGAGTACTTACATCAGTGGGGTGACATGTCCCAAAAGGCACATCTGTAAGTGCCATTCTGAACCAGAGTCTAAAAAACCACCATCCTGCAGACTACTGATATCTTGAGAAGAGGCTTGAAAATGTTCCAATGTCTCCTGAAACTGGTAGAAGCAGAACTTGGGAAGCAATTCTTCCAGACTTCACAGGATTGTGCCCATAAAAATTAGTAGGATGGAAAATGCCTGGCAAGCAAAGCTGTATGAACGTTTAGGTGTTTGTTGTATAGATATTTATCATAAAATTAATGGCAGGGATTTTCATAGCACTCCAGGAGCCTGAGGCATCTTCCATGTTTCTCTTTTACTGCAATTCCTGCTTACCCTGTTTTCCTAGGATTGGCTGCTTAAACCTCCCTCTCACTCTCATGTACTTTTCTATACACCTTTTTTTAAAGTGTCTTCTTCAGAAGAAATGCTGTCTACCACTCTTCCACTCCTCCAAGGTTTTTCTGAAGGTGTGTTACTTCCTTAAGGAAATCAGTGGAACAGGTTCTTGACTTGAAATGCATGCATAAAAGTTTGTGCAATGTGGCCTTGAAGTTCTCAGAGCAGACTTGCTACCTCCTAGTCACCTTTAAAATGCCAATAATATTCACAGTAACGTATCAGTGAGTAATGACAGCCTCAAAAGATGGTTGTCCACCTGTAAAACAAAATCATGGAAGTGCAGGTTGGAAGGAAAACAACTCTGAAAATTGTCTATTCCAGCTTCCCACTCAAATGGGTCATGACCATTATTAGATCAGATCAGCTTTGGCTTTCTTTGGTTAGCTTTGAACTTCCTAGATGTGATGTACCTCCTTGGAGATAAATCTTTTAACACTTCTAACTGGTTGATATACATGGCATTGCCTATAGCCTGTCAGTTGAAAGCAAAGCATAATGCTTCTTAGGAAGATGATCCTGCAAGTAGCACTGGCAACGTCATTCTCTTCTGTGTACGCTGTTACTCAGTTCTGCCCTGATATAACACTGGATTCCAGTCACTGGAGTCTGTAGCTAGAAGGGTTTGACTGTATGGCCAAGGAAGAAGCAAGAGCTCTATGTTCGGTAGTTCTGGTGTGAGCACTGAAGAGAAAGGAATGAAAACTAAACTTACATTTTAGGTACATAAATGAAGTAACTATTTTAAGGGGCTACTTTTAAAATTATGCTTGAATCAGTTGTTCCTACATTATGTACTCATTTCACTGGCATTAGAAAACAATTTGTTGTGAAATGTGTGTCTGGAGAGTATATTAAATAAGCATAGAATTCTGACTGCTCTAGGTTCTAAACATGGTTTGCAAAATCTATGCTTAATAATGTGAGAGTTATTAAATGTGATTCTAAAATAAATAGTTTCACTCCTCATGGCCTCTCACAACCCGTAGCATGCTGGGGACAAATGAAGTGGAGCTGCACAAAAAAATTGTTAAAACATGGCAGTGGCTGATTTTTTTAAAGATCTGCACCTAGAAAAACACCTTTCACAAACTGTGGATCCAGACTGCTGAAATTCAAACAGTAACTCTATTGATCAATGTATGGAATGAAAGAAATGCCTATGGAATGTAGGAAACTGTAGAAAGAGAAAGGTAGCCACTAGAGCACTCTGTATGAAGAAAACAGTTAAGCAATGTGTGCTTTGAAAAAAATCCTTTAATTTTGTAATCATGTTTTAGATATGATGCTGACCGAGGCATTTAGCATTTAGATGATACTTTTAGCAGATGATACTTTGCTGGGCTTCATTTTGAGAGTTAAAACACATTTTGTCATAAGTGAGTTTGATTCAGAAGCTAAGCAATAAATTCCCATTCATTTTCACCTTTAAAATGAAGCCTTAGAAGGGAATTTTAAAACTGCTTGTCAGGAGCATGACTGTCATAAATATGTATGATTAAAATTCAAAGACATGAAGAAAAAAGTGGAGAAGGATCATGTTTAGGCATACAATTAATCTGCTTCCTCCCTCAGGTTAGGATCCTCTTGGAATTTAAGTAGAAAAATGTGACAAGTATTCAAATGTAGTTTCAATTTACCTTTCCCTAGCTCTAAATTTCCAAAAGTTGAAACTATGTGTGTTCCGTAAAGCATTGTTTCTTTGCTGTAGTGGAGGATATTTAGTTCACTGAAGAGAACGAACTCTGGAAATATTGCTAGTACGTCAATAGATAAATGATGGAGTAATTTGTATAATGTATAAATCTTCTGTGGACTTGATTAGATTTCAGAGTTTTCAACAGAAAAGAAATTGAAAGAAAAGTCTGAAAGTCTGTCAGAATAATTTCAGCAGTCAGGACCCAATCCTCTGATTGGGCTGAAGGATTTATAATTCCTCATAGAAGTAGGCTTGTGTGAATGAAAGGTAATTATGATACTGAACAAACAGGCTGTGAAGTAATATAAAAATATGGTTTGGAAATAAAAATAAACAAATACACATATCTGGCATTATTTTTTTTTTTTCTTACTATGCCCTTACACAGAAGACACTGATATATGTTTTAAAAGTCAGTTACAGATATTGGAATATTTCTACATCCACCACAAAAAGTGACAAAGATACATCACACAGTTATTCATGCAGAAGTGAATAATTATGTCATGCAGAGTAACTAATGAAAGAGGCAATTGTTTATTCTTCCCAAATAGTATATTCCACTTTTCTTTTTCAGGATGCTCAGAAAGCATCTTTTTATTACTGTATTCATTTTCCATTGTAGAAAATAATGGCTAAAGTATTTACAGACTGGGAAGTCTTCACTGATACACTCTAATGTATAAAAGAAGAGTCAGTGTGGAGAGTTTATGTATGGAGTTGGTAGTAGGTAATTTTCTCTGCTTCAAACTGTTTATAACATAAGAGGGAGACATCTAGATGATTTTACACGTGTGGATTAAAGGAAGGTCACCAAACTGGCTTAAAATTTGTCAAAATCCAATCTATTCATTGCATCATTGAATAACCATTAGTATATCTAGATTTAGATGGATGCAAGAACATTTATTGTATTATGAGAAAGGAGAATAATAGTGTGATCAATATCTTTTGAAGTAGAATAAGTGTGTTTTCCAAGAGCTGTCCAATTTATGGAAGTATTTGGTTAAAACATGGCTGAGAAATCATCAAATGAAGTTCTGGGACCATATTTTAAGATGTGCTAAACAACAGCGAAGATTTTTTAATAGATTTTTTTAAAAAAATGTTTTATGAATAAGCTATAGAAATGTATTCTGCTTCAGTAATTATGAACCACAAAAAATTGTGTTTCCACAGTCATTAATAGCTCATCTGTGCACTACCCAGTCATGAAAAGGTATTTATTTGATATCAATCAGGCAGGATGTTTCACTGGTTCAGATGAAATTTTGCTGTATGCCTGCGTCTGATCCAGATCAAAGTACTAGAACTGGGCAGTCCAGGAATACACAAATTTCAGCTTAATGTTCAGGGCTCAATTCTACCATATTGGCTTTATAGTACCAGTGAGGAGACAAACAATTCCTGGCAGATCGTAAGGCGATCTATACAAAGCTAAACTAGAAAATGCTGCCTTAGCATGATATTTCTGGTGATGATATTTCTGGTACAATTCCAGAAACCCTGGAATCTGAGTGTATTGTATTGTTAAATTATCACAGAATTATAATCCAAAGATATTTGGAACGGCTTCATGTTTTATTTTACAATGAGATAAAGCGCATCAATGCATCTCTTAAAAGAATTACTTGTGTATCATAACAATTTTGTTGTGTTGCTTTCATGAATTAAAAAAGGCTAATTAAAAAAACTGCTGTAGAACAAACACAAAATGGGTGCATGAAAATAATCAGAGTTCACAAGGCATTTGCAATCCCTGTTGAACTAACTTTCTCTGGCTTATATGAAGTCCCCTTTTCACTCAAAAATGGCACAGTTAGTTAATTTCTTTCATGGCTATGGTCTAGGTTGGAAGGGACCTCTGGAGGTCATCTGGTCCAACTCCTCTGCTCAACCAGGGCCACCTACAGCCTGTTGCCCAGGATCATGTCCGGACAGTTTTTGAATATCTCCAAAGATGGAGACTCCACAAACTCCCTGAGTAACCTGTGCCAGTGCTTAGTCACCCTCACAGTGAAAAAGTGTTTCCTCATGCTGAGAGGGAACCTCCTGTGTTTCAGCTTGTGCCCACTGCCTCTTGTTGTGTCACTGGGCACCACTGAAAAGAGCCTGGCTCCATCCTCTTTGCACCCTCCCTTCTGGTATTTATATACATTAATAAGAATATAATAATAAAGTCCTGTATGTCAGGTCCTTGACACTCCTTTGAGAAAGTTGCCTCTAATAGCTACAGAAATATGAGGCTTCACAGGATGCAAGCTCTCTGTTCTCCAGCCACATTTCCTGTGGAAAACACATATGTGTGTGTGTATATATATATATAAAAATATGTATATATATAAAGAAGCTCTGTCTGGTTCCTTATAACTCATTCTTCCTTTGCTTACAAGGAATTCTTTGCCACAACATGAAGTCTTTGCCACTATGATGAAACCAATGGACTAGGGTACCACTTTCTCAAAAAATGTTTATGAAGGCAAAGAAAAGGCACGAAAAGAAGGACAATGGTGAAAACACCCACCCTTTTTAAACTACATATATTATGTTGCCATTCAAATACAACACTGCTTCATAAGTAGTTTGTTGGTTATCGACAGACTGCTGCCATGAACTGTATTACTGAGTAGCTATTACTTTTAGTAATTAATAGCAGTTACTATTAACCACCAAAAGTTAAAAAGCAAGACAGGAGTACAAATGTAGTGGCAGCATTGCTGGTACCTCTTTTGAACACCGTTTTTTCTCCAAGTCAGAATGTGTATCTTTCTGTTGGTTCCCTTTCAGACCGGCACAGACCCCTCCACTGGGACACAAATCTAGATACCTACTGTTTTTTAAAAACCCCTCCTTATTTTCTTGCTTATCAGAATTCACTAAGTCACTTCAGGCCACTGCAGATGTTCACATACCAGATATGAGAGTATAGCCAAATACATTAACATGCATGTGACTTTGGCTATGCGGTCATGTAACAGAACCACAAAATTTCAGTTGCAGAAAGAGACATCCTGTCAGATCCAAGATAAATGTCTTGCTCTGTTGAGTCTGAAGTTTTGCAGTTGCATTCTATAAGCCAAAATCATTTTGTGATTATTTTACTTACTTTAAAATAACATAAAACCTCCCTACATTGGACCCCACAGGCTGTATCAGCTAGTTCCTTGGTGTTATTCCAAAGCAAGCGATTCAGCTGCCAGATTGACCACTGGGAACTGACCTGGCTCACAAGGAAGTTAATCTTTAAGGAAAAGTTCTTGGGGAGGGTGTGGGGAAATTGATACTTTCAATCTCTGTATTGTAAATTTCAATGTTCTGGTTATATCTTCTACTTTCAGCTGCAATGATAATCTAGAATTGTAATTTATGTTTCTGTGGAACACACTTAGCATTTAAACAAGAAGGTGATGATTAAACGAGAAGGTGGTGAATAACTGATGAACACAAGTTTGGTTTTACTGTCAACCATATGTTTCCACATTTGCAGAGTATCCGTTTGGGTATTGGGAATAGCTGCTATATGATATAAAATTGTCACAGCTGTACTGAAAGCAGCAGAACTACCATAATTCACGCCATCTGAAAATTACACTACTTTGTTTTTCTAACAACTACACAGCTTTTGAGAACCAAGAAACCAATTTTAAAACAATCTTCCCTCCCCAATTTTCAGAACTGTTTCAGGTTTAACCTATTACAATATGGTTCTGCTGTTACTTGAATGTTCTTTATTACTGCTGCATTTTGCGTATAGAGTAGCATGTAAAAAGAAGATCAAAGCTAAGAGTGCCACCAGAAGACCTAATGTTTGGCTTTCAGGGGATGAACCTGGACATGTTGAGTTTTTTGTCAGCAGGACTTTTATGACCTGCTGGATGCCAGTGAAAAATCAGTGAAGCTGCCCACTGTAAAACTGTGATGTAGGGAGCTGCACCTACTCTGTTTTCTAAGCAACCCATGTTTATCTACTGAACCATTAACTTTGAAGGAGGACTGACTGAGACAGTTGTGGATTTTTCCACTTGCTTCTCTATTGCTAATCACATTTTCTGGTACCTGGTCTTTTCTTAAGATATATTTTTCCAAGTGATGAATTGTGATTTGACAGTGGAGTTTCCAATAAATAGATTTATCAAGATAAACTGCTTTAGCAAAACTATATCCAGATGCATCAGCTTCTAGGTTTCTCATATAGAAGTCAAGCTGAAAATGTGACCTTAATTGAAGCTATATCCTCCCTTCTCAATCACATTGTATGCATGCATGCATACACATGTGGAAGGAGGGTAATCTACTCTTTATGGAGTACATTTATTTCTCAAATACCGTGGCCAGAAGAATAGGTTATCTCTGTTGATTCTGGAGCGGGCATGATAATTGGTGCATGCTCAGAAAAGTGTACATGGGTATTACTATTCAATTACTAGGAGAGTTTGTAAAACAAACCAAAAAACCCCATGTAAGCTTAATATTCTTTTCAAAGACTGAAAAAAGAGAGGCAATATCTAGATCCTGATCACTTTACATTTTCTTGATAGCTGTGCAAATGCAAAGGAAAGAGAGAGGGAGAGGTTTGGAAGATTACTGTGACATTTTTGTTGACAAGAATGACAACRCATTCAGAAGATACTGAAGACTTTGATGCCCATTGGTCTTATACAAACTCATTACTGTTCACAGGTCTGCCAGTAGTTTGCACAGCATATGCCACAGAGCAAGACTAAGCTGTGGTATGTTCTCAGAGAATAGGGCTACAGCACTATCTATAATATTTTTCAAAAATCCTAGGATTTGAAAAATGCCTCCTGAAGCTGGAGCTCAGTGCACTGGGTGGCACATCTTTGTCTAGTGTTTTTGGCAAGAAGCTGCTATAGAAAATCAGAACAAAGATGAAGTCATATTTGACTATATATGGCATGGTGGAGGAGGAAAGTGATTCCAGCTGATGGTGGAAGAAAAAGGAGGCAAGAGCAGACAACTGAAAGGATCTGGAGAACTCACTGCTCAGAACTTGGAAAGCTTAGCCTTTAGCCTGCACGATGCTATAATTTCCACTACCTGAAGATTTCTGTGGAAGTCCTGGCACATCAAAGTGCATGCTTTAGTTCAGACATAATTAAAACTTTATGCAACATAGTTGTGCTATTACTGACACACATCTGTGCTTATCACCAGTGAAATTGGTGAAACCAGTGTCTTACAATACAAATGAGGGTTCAGACAGTGAAAATAAAGAGCAAAGTCTATAATCAAAGCGAAAAAATGCCAACAACCTTGTGGTTTGTTGTTTTTATTATGTGGGTTTCTTTTTTTGACTTTCTGAATATTCAGTTCAAATGAGCATTAACAAAAATGCAATAAATTCTAAGGACATTTCTTCTTGTCACAACGATAATAGCCTTGAGAAAGTAACCTTTGAAATTTAAGCCAAAAGTACAACATTTTTTGTCAACTAACTTTTTAAAAGCAGAAAGGCAACATGCCAACACACTTTAAATGGATTTATAAATATTGGATACAAATGCAAATTAGCTGTATTCTTCAAGTTTGGGATAACGTGCAGTTGAGACTTATCTGGGAAAGACTTTCAACTGTATACCAAGCATTAAGACTTCAGAATAACTGCTATATGCTATTTTTATCTTTTTGTCTTTTTTTCAGCTCTTGGATCAAATAACATTTGAGTGAACTAAAAATGTAATATTCACCAAAAATAAGTCTTCTGCTATTCTCTGCATACATTGGAGGAAATTAAGTTGGTTTTGGCCATGCACATGTAAAACATAATATAATCTTTGTGTGAAAAAAAAAAGAAAAAGTTCTTTTTTTTCCCTTTGGTCATACAACTTTAAATTCTGAATAAAATCTAACAGACAATTCAGTTATTCTAGACATAATCTATTGATTAATCCATGTTGTATACAAGCAGTGGAGATCTGCTCTTGAGGGCAATAAGTTGCAGAGACAAAAGAATTAGTTCAATAATTAAACATGATAGTAGAGCTGTTAAAATGAATTTTGGCAAGTTGGAAAATGTATTATCTGCTACTTCACTTTGACTCACTGTTCTTACTGTTAATTATGATCTACCTGACAATCTAATCTATCCGATTTAGTCGCCAGGCAGTGATCAACATTGTCACAGCTAGATAACTCAAGTTTTGGTATACATATAAAATCTTATTTACATGTTACAGTCTGATTAAAACAGTGAACTGCATTGATGAAATACCTGATCCATGTGGCTGTTCTAATGTTGTCATACTGCTCCTGTCATATTTCCTTGGAAGTAGCGCAAGGGAAATGTAGCTTTGAATCAGAGAAAAAGTTTGTCTTAGCTCTCTCAAGTTTCTCAAGCCACTGCGTGAGACTGCATTTTGGGTCATGTGATGGGGACGGATAAGGATAGAGTGAGACGGGGAATGCGTGCCTGCAAATGCGGCTACATTATGTTCTTCACATGCATGGAATAATACATCTCATAGCATGGTCACTTTCTGCATGGAGCCTTTTTGGAAAAAATTAGCAGTTTATTAGTGTTCCATGGTATTATTTCAGTTAAAAGTGTGGGGCTAAAATAAAAAAATTATGATAAATCTTGTTTATAGAACTTGTCATGAGTATATTGGCCTTTTTGGAGCTATCTGACAGAGCTAGCAGTGAGGCCAGTATAGGTCTATACCTGAGGATTTTTTCTGAACTTGTAGTATTTCTGGTTGTGAAGAAAGTCCCCAAAACATGGATAATGTAATGTCTGAGGCTGTGTGCATCTGAAGCCAGGTGAAAGTAAAGTCACTACACTGATTTACTCCATCTATATGAATGGGATGTAAAGTCTGGAATATCTGTATCTAGCATCCCATTAATATGTCTTATACTGAGTTCAAGTAGACTTATTTTTTATTTATTTTTTCTTCTAAAGAAAACTTTTATGTTGTTCTTAACGAAGATAACAATTCCCCTAATAGGTGCTTTGCAAAATATTTGTTTATGAAGTCGCATAGCTAAAATTGGATTTGCTTAGTTTACTGTTGCATAGGAGCATGTGTGAGGTCCACAGTGGGAAATCTGTGGTTTGTAAGTAGCAAAAGCAGTTACTCCACTGAGCTGAAGAAAGAGCTTGCTGTATTTGTGTTCAAGAGAAGAGCTGTAGGCCTGTATTACAGTGATGCATTGAGTTTAACCTGGTTTTACAAGGAAACAAGGCATATATAATTGCAGCATGTGTCTGTGCAACAATTTCTGAGTCTGCTTTGAGTCTGAGCTTGTATGCACCAAATTTGACAAGGACATGGAGGCCTGACAGCCATTAAGTTCTTACAAGTCTCATGGAACGGGAACAGAGTAAGGGTGAGAAATGCTATTCGTGTCTCCACTAAGAGAGGAACTGTTTGGAGAACCAGGAAATTTGCATAAGATATTTTAAATGCTGGAAAAGCTTTAGTGAGTGCTTACCCTTTCCCGACAACAGAATCCAATCAGAAGACAAAATTCCCGTCAAAATGAGGCCTCAGCATTTCTGCTGCTCACAGCAGTTTCTTATTCAGGTGGCCAGTTGACTTTTCCTTCCACTGGCATAAAGATAAAAGTGGCCAGCTAGCTCCTTCTCCGTACACAACAGGTTATAGTGGTGGTTCCCCTCCTACAGAGCTGAGACACTCCTGTACAGTTTTTTCCCAAGTGTAGCCTAAAGTGTCAGGAGAACATTAAACTAAATTGACAAAACTCCAACTGACTTTGTAAGCAAGATGAAAGTGCTTTTGCTTTTGTAATTGTGATCTGTTGTTAGGGGACAATTGCTCAAAGAAATCTGTCCTGAGGTGAAAAGTAGGCCTTGAACAGCACATTTATTTCTGTCCCAGCTTTCTTAGCCTTTTAAGTTTCAGTGTGAAACCTATGGCAGGTGAAGTTGGTCAGCATTTAGAAAACTAATATTGTCACAAATAGAGAAAAAATATGATGTAATCAACAAGGTGGTTTGAGCTTTTTGACAGAAGTGTATCTAAAACAGCTTTTGGTGGATCTGGTCCTACTAGTCCCTGGCTGAATTTGCCACAGCAGCAGTGTGTGCTTTTGCAAATTGTACTCGCCTATACTGTTTCTGTGAAAGCTTTGTCTGGCCCTAGGCTGCCATTAACAGTGTGCTGTGGGACGTGATCATTTAGACTAATGAGTCAGTTTGAAACAAGAAGGTCTTTCACTTAGGACTTCAGCCAGGGTTTTAAATTAGAACTTTTTGTACCAGAAATGACATTTTTAAGATATTTTGTTTAATCCATTCAGTGCATTCACTGGGGAAACGAAAAAACCATGAGCATAGTAATAGCATATGTGATTTACACTAAGATATAAAAGTAGTGTAATGTAGCTCTTGGGAAATGAAATTCTTGGGAAAAAGTAGGATTACATTGGCTAGAGGTTTTTTTCCTGCATTTTTACTGGGGCATTCATGCATTTAGCTGTAAGAAATACTAATGTCCAATACAAGACATATTTTTACATTTTACTGTTCCCTATCATCTACCTCACAACCATTTTTCAACTTCTCTGAATCCTGGCCCTTTATAATCTCAAATCTATTAGCTACTAAATCCAATAGTGTAGAGAATATAGGAGAATATACTTAGAAGAATAAAAAACAATAATAAACATCAGGTACATAAACTGAAGAACATTTATGAAAGGGATGCTCCTGGAAGACAATGAAAGTTCTCCTAAGGACTTGAAAGTAAAACTTCAGTAACAAAGTATCAATTTCTGTTGCTTAACATAAAAGAATGGATAGCTTAGTCATCTGAGAGAGGAAAGCAGTCCACCAGGTCTCAAAGTGCTGTGTAAGAGTCAAGGATGCATAAAAAAATCCTTTAGTTTTCATTATCTTAATAGGTCCATAGCCATTAATTTCAACAACAACAACAAAAAACAACAACCAAACCCAAACCCCAATTATTGCAATATTTTTATTTTTCTGTTCTGATCTAATCTGAACTGTAATTAAGTGATTTTCCACTCTCAGATTAGTGGAAGGTCTCATAAAGCTTTGCCTAAAGCTCTCATGATGTCCTATAGATGTATCAGCCTCCATCACACAGAGATCGTGCCAGACTGTGGAAGCTACACAAATATATCAGCTATTTGTTTCTCTCATGTCCCACTCAAAGACTCCCTGCAGGCAGCCTTTCCAGCTATATTTGGGATATTGGTTGCCCTTGGGTGTTCTTGGGTAGGCTTGAGGCTCTTGCCTGCAAGATCAGACTGCACACAGTATACCAATTTGGCCTGAAAACAAGCCTCACTAGACGTACAAACTCTGGCTCGTAACGCTGTGATGGAACAGATGTTGTGAAAGTGGTATGAGCGGGGAGCATGACATCTGTCTTCTTACAGCAGCACTGACTGTGCAAGTGATGGTTTGGAGCAGGATTTTCTGACAGGAGAGAGAATCCTGGGTCATTCACAGTGTCAGAGGAAAAGCAGAAAGACGTGCTAAATTGCTCATGGGAAATACAGGGAGATAGTAGTGTTTCAGATTATTTGATTGAGCTAAGAGATATGGCATGCTAGGTGTGAGGAGGGAGGGAGCGTTTCTGAGTGAAGCTTTCTAATTTTCATAGAGCGAATTGTAACCCACAATTCCCATCTGCTCATATCCTTCTTACACCCCTGGTCCATGGACAGAACCTTGTAGTGGAGATGGAGGCTAGCAAAGACAGTGGGAGCAACTGCAGGATAAAGTGTTGATTAAGCGTTCTCTATCCTGCCTTCCCATTAAATCTCTTTATATGGAATGAGAATTTATATCCAGGTCAGTGTGCCAGACTATGTCAGTGTCTTTAAATAGGTGACCATTTTTCCACATTTGGGCAGAGACTCTCTGCTGGCATGTACAACTGTTAAATCTAGGAAAGTGTCAGATGTCTCTCCCAGTACTTTAAAAGAGCACTGTCTTCATCATCTTAGAAATACATATTTTGGCAATTAGGGTGTTGGTCATGGCCTTGCAAGATTTTTCTCCCTTAAAATTCAAGATAAAAAAAGAGAGAGGGAAAGAGAAAACAAGAACAGTAATGTAATTTCTTTTCCCCATGAAAATACACAGCAGACTTAGTTTAATGTATTTTGTCTGATTTCCAAGGTCATTGTGAAAGAAAAAGGGCAGGGTGATAATTCACATCTGTTTTGTTATGAACGTAATGGAAATGAAAACATATGCTAGCTTAAATGTTGTAAAAAAGTTCACACAGCAGACACTGACACTGGTGATTCATAAGCAACGTTCTCCTTTCCTAAACCAAAGCTCCAACCTGATTTATGAAGTGTTGTGTTGCTGCCTAGTGGTGAAATGCAAAAGCTCCTGCTCTCCTGCAATCATTAAAGGCTACTTATCCCTCTCACTAGCAGTGATATTGCCCATATCATAGTTGTGTGCCCACACACAAATTTCATTCCATAAAGCCAGTGTCCAACCTTGCCACAGGTGCATACTATTGGGCAGCTGCAATATTCAATACAGGCTCTGTAATTCTTATATAGGTTAACTTTGTCCAGTTATCTTTAGGAGGATGGATGTCCTAGAAGCCTGCTCTTTCCCTCTCATACACACACCTGCCCTACCTGAACAAGGCTGGGTGCAACAGCAGCTTTGCATCATTCTGAGTGCAAGAACTGCGCAAAACCCATTTCAGTGCTGACCTTGTCACAGGAAAGTAGTTGGGATAGGGCTCTGTATTTCTACAGAAATAGTAAAGTTGCTCAAACTTATATTTTTATATAAGGTTTTGTTCTACCACTTTGTGCTGAATCCTTTTTCAGATGAGCACCTCAGATGAGCTCCTGCTTATCCTAAGCCCTGTCCCTTCTGAGCCTCCAACCAGTTCAAGTTCTGCTGCATTGGCCTCTCTAATTCCCCGCAGGACTCTGTTCCCTTCCATCCAGCCTATTTCCACATTCTTCCTGACACAGATACCAGCATAGCACCCCACACCTTTGTGCCTCTCTTCCAGCTAATCCTCCTTCTCTCCTTCCCTCCTGCTGTTGCTGCTGTTTGTCCAAGTACCATAGCCAGGCCTTGAGAATGTCCTTTAACTCAGTGAAGCCTGGTCATGCAGCCTTTATCTTGAAAATATCCCTGTCACCTTCCAGACCTGAACCAATCCTCCCACAACCAGGTGTTTCAGAGAAAGAAGGCACTACTCATCTATCTCATGTTCATGGAGGACTTGGTATAATTTTCTACAGATAACCTGATCAGGTCAGATCTAGTAATTCGATTCAACATCCAGCAAAGAAGGCTCCTTGTTGTGATCTATTGAATGTCAACATTGGAGACAAAGAAACATGAATTGCATTACACTGCAATGGGAGAGGTTAGTTTTACGTTATGCTGCTGTGATTGTAAATGCTGCTTAGTACCAGAGGAACCATGGGTCAGACATTTGGAGTTTTTTAGTATGTTCACTTTCAGAAGAATACCTGGGCAGCCCTTTCACAAACCTGCGCCCAGCTTTAGGGTTCTGTTTCAATATTCTGCTAGCTCCTGATCCACAGTGCAGGACCAAAGCTCACATCCATTGAAACTGATGAGGGCATTCCTACTGACTTCAGAATCAGTAACAGGTCTTTGAGGAAAATCTGACTTTTTTAAAAGGGCAGTGTTTAAAGAAAGCACTGTAAATTTAAGGTTCAGGCAAACTTATTGATCAGTTCTGATTCCTTCTTGATCTTAAAGATCAACAAAATGTTTTGTTGTGCTGCTGGAACATTTGAGGTAGTACTAGGGAGATGGATGCAGTAATGTGCTACCCATGTTTTAAGAAGTAACTTCCACTGAGAAAAATTTCTTTCCTTGTGATAAATGATATATCTTAGCAGAACAGGATTAAATGCACTTTTTGAAATTTAAATGCAAAATATTATTTAGCAAATACGTTAACAACTAATAACCATGAAAAAATACACAAAACCTTATCCTGGAAATATATTTTTCCCAATGAAATCTTAACAAATGCAAATAATGACCTGATACTGTGCCTATATTGTGCACCAGCTGGTGAAAGTGTTTAAGACTCAGTATTAAGCTGAGTTATGGAACAAAATAAAGAAGTTTGTGCAGCAACCTTTTGCACATTCTTGTGCCTTCATCTGTCATGTAAGGACAGTTGTTTTCATGGATGTAAATGATCACCTAACGGAAAAATTCTCAGCAGATGGCACATGTGAGTGCATCTCACAGTTTCTGGTTTATAAAGAGCTGAGTGAGCTTGCTGTGTACTGCAGATGACGTCTTGTTTGCTGCTGTTTGCCGAGATCAGAACTGTGCATGCATGAAGGAGCCAAGTGATCTTACTGCGTAGTATCTCTCGCAACCATGCATGGGAATGGAAAGGTGGTAGGTGATTTTATCATAAACAAGTAGATATTAAATATCTCTGCACGGAGCTCAATTATTATGCAGGCTACAGGCTGTCAACAACAGCCTGTTCTTCACAGTAATTATTTAGATACCAAAGGAAGAAAATGAGTGCTTGCTAATTTAAAGTGAGACTGATCTAAGTAGAAATCTTCCACATCTCTAGACATACCCTGATGCTACAGTGCAACAAGCATTCTTGTGTGCTAACAAGGAGGTTTACTTTGAGATAAAGTTCTGTGGTACATCTGCTATCTGATCTGGCTATTCAGCTGAGTAGTACATGAGTACTAGTCTTGTTACAAGTAACTACTAATAATTACACACAGAGACGACCCATGATGCACAGCTACCAACTGTCCAGAAGCAAATGTCGTCTAAATGCTATCAGGCAATGGAGAAAAGGAAGTTTTGTTTCTTATCCAATCTATCCCTCAAGGGCTGGAGAAAGGCAGATTTATTCAGTCAGAGAGTTCATGCACTCCACCAGCTCAAAGCATGAAGTCAGTTAAGAAGATAAAAATTAGAGAGGAAGTAATTAAAATGGTAACTCTTGATGTAACAGCCAATCTGAAAATGTTTGTGGATGCCTGTTGCTAAAGCCACTGATCAACCCTCCTGAAGTACTGAGAGTGGGTAAAGAATCAATAGCCTCAAATACTGGAAGTTGGCATGAGTTAAAAAAGAGCAATCAGATTTCTGAAAGACTCAGTTTTTTGACTTCCACTGTTCTTAATATTCCAAAATAGAATGGAGAAATGACTGTATTCTCCATCAGTGTAACCTGACAGGGCACATAGAAGTAATCAACCATTTATCCTGAGTATTTATACTACTACACCATTATGATAGCCACGAAGTATATTTTTCAACAAAGAAATGTCATTTAGAAGGAACTTCTGGAGATCATCTGATCCAGCCCCCACTTCAAAGCAGGACTATCACCAGCACTGAGACTATGGATTTGCCTAGCCAAGTCCTGAAAACCTCCGGTGAAAAGATTCCACAGCCTCTTTGAGCAAGCTGTGCCAGCACTGCTCCATCCTCTAACAAACAAGTTCATCCTGAAGTCCAACTAAACTTGCCACACTGCAGCTTGTGGGTCTTGATCCTTACTATGTCGTCTGGCACTACTGGGAGGATTCTGCTTCATCAGCTTTGTAGTAGGCTTCAGGTAGTTAAAGGCAGCTATCTGATCAGTCGAGGCATGTGTTCAAGACAGAATTGGCCAACTAGAATATATTTTATGTTAAACAGGAATTAAAAGTGCATGGAAGAAGTTTTAGGCGTGGTAGTTTGTATCTGTCTGAGGAAATTGTTGAGTATAGGTATCATATGACTACTTCTACTGAAAGGAAGCATGGAGGACTCCTGCCCCTCCACTTTCAGAAATACATCTGTGTCTCTGTTAAAGCAGACGCTGACAAATAACAATTCTGGCCCATATAAATAGAAAAAAACCTACTTCGTATTTAGAGAAATTGTTTGTGCAGTCAGGTATAGATCTGCTACATGCTTGTGACAATGCTAAAGAATTGTCATTCTTTGGTTGCTTGAATACTGGTGAGAATATTATAAAAGCAGGTTGCTTCAAAATTCTCCTTTCAGAAGACAGTGAACCTATTACTATGGCATTATAAATATGCTTAGACTCATAGAATGAAAGAATCATTGAGGTTGAAAGTGACGTCTGGAGATCATCTAGTCGAACACCCCTGCTCAAAGCAGAGTCAACTGGAGCCAGCTACGCAGGGGTCCAGGGTTGTAATGCTACTGTTTGCCTTGTTCCATCTTCTCAGGATCCTGAGAAGATCATATTATGAACATCATAGAATCATAGAATCATTAAGATTGGAAAAGACCTCTAAGATCATCAAGTCCAACCGTCAACCCAACACCACCATGCCCACTAAACCATGTCCTGAAGTGCCACGTCTACGTGTCTTTTTAATGCCTCCAGTGATGATGACTCCACCACTTCCCTGGGCAGCCTGTTCCAATGCTTGACAACCCTTTCAGTGAAGAACTTTTCCTAATATCCAATCTAAACCTTCCTTGGCATAACTTGAGGCCATTTCCTCTTGTCCTATCGCTTGTTACTTGAGAGAAGAGACCAACACCCACCTCGCTACAACCTCCTTCCAGGTGGCTGTAGAGAGCGATAAGGTCTCCCCTCAGCCTCCTCTTCTCCAGGCTAAACAACCCCAGCTCCCTCAGCCGCTCCTCATAAGACTTGTTCTCCAGACCCTTCACCAGCTTTGTTGCCCTTTTCTGGACACGCTCCAGCACCTCAATGTCCTTCTTGTAGTGAGGGGCCCAAAACTGAACACAGGATTCGAGGTGCGGCCTCACCAGTGCCGAGTACAGGGGCACGATCACCTCCCTACTCCTGCTGGCCACACTATTTCTGACACAGGCCAGGATGCCGTTGGCATTCTTGGCCACCTGGGCACACTGCCGGCTCATATTCAGCCGGCTGTAGTCCAGCACTCCAAGGTCCCTTTCCACTAGGCAGCTTTCCAGCTACTCTTCCCCAAGCCCGTAGCGTTGCCTGGGGTTGTTGTGACTGAAGTGCAGGACCCGGCATTTGGTCTTGTTGAACCTCATGCAGTTGGCCTCGGCCCATCGATCCAGCCTGTCCAGATCCCTCTGCAGAGCCTTCCTACCCTCAGGCAGATCAACACTCCTGCCCAGCTTGGTGTCATCTGCAAACTTACTGAGGGTGCACTCAATCCCCCTGTCCAGATCATTGATAAAGATATTAAACAAGACTGGCCCCAAAACTGAGCCCTGGGGAACATCTCTCGTGACGGGCCATCAACTGGATTTAACTCCGTTCACCACAACTCTTTGGGCTCAGCTTTCCAGAGTACCCAGCGAAGAGTATACCCATCTAAGCCATGAGCCACCAGCTTCTCTAGGAGAATGCTGTGGGAGACAGTGTCAAAGGCTTTACTGAAGTCCAGGTAGACCACATCCACAGCCTTCCCCTCATCCACTAGGTGGGTCACCTGGTCATAGAAGGAGATCAGGTTGGTCAAGCAGGACCTGCCCTTCATGAACCCGTGCTGGCTGAGCCCAATCCCCTGGTTGTCCTGCACCTGCCTTGTGAGCGCCCTCAAGATGAACGGCTCCATAATCTTCCCTGGTACCAGGGTCAGGCTGACAGACCTGTAGTTCCCCGGATCCTCCTTCCGGCCCTTCTTGTAGATGGGCGTCACATTGGCAAGCCTCCAGTTGTCCAGGACCTCCCTTGTTAACCAGGACTGCTGATAAATGATGGAGAGCGGCTTGGCAAGCTCCTCCGCCAGCTCCCCCAGTACTCTCGGGTGGATCCTATCCGGCCCCATAGACTTGTGAGTGTTCAGGTGGCATAGCAGGTCGTTAACTGCTTCCTCCTGGATTATGGGGGGCATATTCTGCTCTCCATCCCTGTCTTCCAGCTCAGGGGGCTGAATACCCTGAGGAATAACCGGTCTGAATATTAAAGATTGAGGCAAAGAAGGTGTTAAGTACCTCAGCCTTTTCCTCATCCTTGGTGGCAATGTTCCCCCCTGCATTCAATAAAGGATGGAGATTCTCCTTGGCCCTCTTTTTGTCGTTAATATATTTGTAAAAACACTTTTTGTTGTCTCTTACGACAGTGGCCAGATTGAGTTCTAGCTGGGCTTTTGCCATTCCAATTTTCTCTCTACATGAACTAACGAGATCCCTGTACTCTTCTTGAGTTGCCTGCCCCTTCTTCCAACAGTGGTAGACTCTCCTTTTTTCCCTGAGTCCCAGCAAAAGCTCCCGGTTCAGCCACGCCGGTCGTCTTCCCCACCAGCTCTTCTTGTGGCACACGGGGACAGCCCGTTCCTGCGCCTGTAAGACTTCCTCCTTGAAGAACGTCCAGCCTTCCTGCACCCCTCTGCCCTTCAGGACTGCCTCCCAAGGGACTCTCCCAACCAGTGTCCTGAACAGGCCAAGGTCCGCCCTCTGGAAATCCATGGTAGTGGTTTTGCTGACCCCACACCTTACTTCACCAAGAATCGAGAGTTCTATCATTTCATGGTCGCTAAGCCCAAGACTGGCTCCGACCACCACATCTCCCACCAGTCCTTCTCTGTTGGTAAACAGCAGGTCGAGCGAGGCACCTCGCCCGGTAGGCTCGCTTACCAGCTGCGTCAGGAAGTTATCTTCCACACACTCCAGGAACCTCCTCGACTGTTTCCTCTCTGCTGTGTTGTATTTCCAGCAGGCGTCCGGTGATCATCTTCTTATCGCTACAGCAAAGGCTGCCCCCAATTTTCACATCCCCCACTTCTTCCTTGATGATTAGTATGAGGCCCAGCATCCCCTTATTGGCTCCATGATCACCTCTATTGGGAGGCTATCATTAATGCACTCCAGAAGTCTCCTGGACTGCTTGTGCCCTGCTGTGTTGCACTTGCAGGCTTCTAAATTCACGGTAAATATTCTGCGATGTTTAGAGGGCAAGTTGTTTCTGGGGTGGGGGGGATGTATGTTTGGTTGAAGGTCTTTTTACAGAGAAGTATTCCTGCAAGTCTGGAAATCTTGTTTTTCCATGAAGGGCATCTTTACTAATTTGCTTTTGCTTTTTGCACTACTGCACATGGAAATTAGAGTCCTGTTTCTCCTTCTGACCTTGCAGCCCCCTAAGACTTTTCTCTGTACTTGCTATACTCCTCCCATGCCTGGTTCACACTCTGCTTATGAGGCCTTTTGAGTCATTTAGTTACCTACGAAAGGTATCCCTTCAAAGATGATTCTCTTTTCTTGTGCTAATCCTTTGGGGATGTACCAGGTCCATAAATTCCTTCTTTTTCTTTACAGTCACATATATGCCTACACATGTGCGCACACAGTTGTTCATTATTATAAAATTAGGTGGGTCACTGTGATTGTTTGACCTTAAATATAGCCTGGGCCATAAGGTTTCCCTAGATCATGCAGCAGACAATAGGTGGTTTTCAGTCTATTGACCTTCTGGTTAACAGCTCAGTTAGCTTTGCCACACCACTGTAGTTGAATTGCTAAATATTTCCCACTTTTGCCTCTCATCTGTTTCTGAAGAAAGCAGGACAATAACTATTTAACATCTATGCTATGTTTGATATTCTATACTGCTGTGGCTCAAAGAAACGGATGTGTTTTAAACACAAATTTTTGTCATTAAAGGAGAACAGTTCATTGAGTAAAAGTACACATTAAAAGGCCTTGGCTTTATACACAAAAAGCCATGTGCACAAAATGTATATGACATATTCTAGACAAGCAGCTAACAAAACAATAAGAAAATAGTCCAGTATTAGATCAGAAAAACTGAAAAAATGGCTTGTATAGAAGACAAAATTTTTTTGTTGATCAGCTTGAAAGCATTGTAATGAAACAAAGTTTCTCAAACCAGATAAGATGAAAAAAAGAGGAAGACTATTTTGTGCAATATAGATGCATATTTTATTAACTGTATTTAGGTACGTGAACTACATACATTTTTGCCCAGTAGAGGGCAGATTGATAATGACGTAAAAGCGGGAGCTGGCAGAAAGTGTTGGAAAACGGTTTGCACAAAAGAATGTCAGGCCTGATTTTGCCTATCAGTAAGTACCGCAGCTCCTACTGACTGCAGCCTTACTTTTAGGTGTGCAATACCCCTAAAAAGAGCTTCTGAGGTTTCCTTAGGCATCTGGAAGAAAATGCTCCAGCCTTTCTTTTCAATATATTCTATCCATGTTTTCCAACAGTGTATCAATGGCAGCTGGAAATGTGTTCAAGCTGGGTAAGCAGAGCAAATGCTGGTTTTCCTGAGAGCAGCAATGATGCTAGCTTCTTCTATTTCATGAAGCACATCTGGGACTGTGTTAAAATATTTCCTTTATTTTTCTCTTTGCAGTACTTGATTAACTTTTATTTTGTAGATGTGGAAATCCTTCTCTGCTTTATGTTATTGCTATAAATATTTCTTGTTAACTTCAAAATAAATACACTTTGGCAGCAGGGAAGAAAACATTTTCTTACTGCACCTCACAACTGCATCCAATATAACATAATGTTCTATTACAGTTACAGCATTTCTTCGAATGCAGAGTAGAGACAACACAGGCTGTGCACTGCACCATTGAGACAGAGATGGTTTATTTACCCTGCTGGAAAGGGAGCTTACAACCTAGGTTTCTGATTATTTGAACTGGAGGAGGACAGAGAAGCGAGGTCAGCTTGGTTCAAGTTTATAGACACAGAATTGCCTGACGTTGGCTGCTCTGAGCCTGGTCTGGTTTTGAAAGCCTTTGTAGAATATTGCTTTTATCCCATTGCCTTAGAAGAACATGGAAAGGAGCTGCCAGGAAGGCTCATGCAGCAGTGAACAGAAGTGACATGAGGTGTTCTTTCACAGGATGCAAAGCCAACCGCCATGGAGCGAATGGGCTTTTACAACCGTGGGACAGGATTATGGACAGCAGCTCTGATATAGTTTTATTCAAAAGCCAGCACCCACCCCAGTCCCATCCCCAGTTAAAAACAGCTGCCGTGATTTTAGCTACAGGGTGGTTGGCTTCTTACCTTTAGCAAATAGCATCTGCTTGAGCATGTTACTCTGACTCTTTTATGTACCTTTTAAGGTTCATTAACCTGGAGCAGAATTTGGCTAAATGTGGCAACTGATGTACCTGAATAATTGTGTTAAAGGGCATTTCTAGCTAAAAACATGATGGATGAAGTAAATGTCACAATCCTTAAAATATCAGCTGAACAAATATTACTGCTAAAAATTAAGTGGTTGGGGCCAAATATGACAATCTTTTATGTACAACTTTAGTCTTTGCATTCATGTAGTTGAGATAGTCCAGCTCAAGCGTCTTACAGCATGGAAGAGAACAGCAGTGTGTTTATTTTGCAGTGGTGCAGCAGGGTTGGTCTCACCATGCAGTGCTAATCGTTTGATTTTGCTCAAAGGACTTGACGTCAATATTTCTTTTCTTTTTGTCAGACTTAGGCCTTTGGAACTGTATGTTTTAAAATGGGGTAAGAGGAGTAATTATGTCTATGTCAGGGATGACAGCCTTGCCTTTGAACTCTGCTTCTGATATATTTTCTAGTGGTGAAACCAAGGATAAAAGCACACTGACAAACAGTGTCCTTATCACTAACCCTGTAGCCTTTGACTTGGTTGTAGTAGGTTTCCTGAAGCCTGTATGCTAGTATACTTTATACCACCTTAGAAGTTAGGTTGTGTGGAAGGGCAATGTATGAGCTAGAAACAGGGGCTGTGGGTATTCCATGTTTTATATGAGCTCGGTTAGACAACAGGAAATACAAATACTCTACTCCAGGTGTCAGAAGATCTTAGGTTTACAATTACTATTTGTAAGAAAGGTCCAGATTCTAGTCGTATTTCTAAAATAGCTTTTAATATAAACCTTTATGATCCTGATAGCATTTTAAAAAAAAGGCAGGCAAATTCAGTCTTGGTAATGGAGTTGCATACGCTTACAACAAGGCTTATGTCACTTCAGCTGCACTTGTTAAAAATGGGTAAACAAGTACATGGATCCAGTGATAAAAACACTGTTAGTCTGATGCAAAGCCTGCTAGGTTCACAAGGAGTCTTTCCACTAATTTCAGTGGCCTGACATAGGTCTGATGAGGCCTGATCACCCAATGGTTTTGGATCAGGCCCAGCATTGGGACTACCCTGCTCCATAAGGGAAGGCATGAGGAGGAAGCAGCCGGTATGAGGTCATTCATGTGCGCAGTCCAGAGAGCAGTCTTCTGGGTTCCAGAAACTGTAGCTCCAACCAGGCTCTGTGCGCCATCTAAACTGACCAGGCATTTTTTCTGTGTCTGTGTTCTTTCAGTGATTCAGGGATCTTTGCTACTGCTCTCAATTATATAGTACAGATACAACCTGGCCTTTGAATATGTCCTTCATCTGCATCCATGTGCTTGAACTCAGGTCCGTTTCCTTTAAGGGTAAGAGACAAATCTGTGCTTCTAGATTATGAGAGAGTGACATGCCTCCAGAAGCTGTTAGGTTGGAGCAAATTGCCTTTTGGTGTCACTGGCTACTCTCTGCACACTTTCTGTAAAGACAATTAATGCATCTGAAAGAATGCTCCTAACCTAAAAGTTATAGATAGGTATAATAAGGTAAATGATATGAATCTAGGCCTTTCTCTGCCTCTGCCTTCATTCCCATTTATAAGATATAAATACTGGTTTTGTGCTTTAACAATTAAAGCAAATGTAATAGACCTCCAAGCGGGTACTCTGTACTTCACCCCTTGTGAGCAGTGGAAAAGTATTTTGGATCCCACAGGTTTGCAATTCCACCCTGCCTAGTTGAGATGCGTTTCTTTTGCACTACACATACCTGACAGTGATCTGGGGAAAAGTAGCACCATTTGGGGTCAGATGAGGACCGAGGCTTAAGTCACAATATCTGTCACTTCACAGCTGCAGTTTCAACATGGCTCCCATGAATGCCATTTCTATACCGGTAACTCCATTTTTAGGAACCTCTCCAACTGTTGCCCTTCTACGGTCAACATCATGTTTCTTTCTGGTCTCCTTTTCTGTCTAATGAGTAAACCCTTCTCCTCCTACGTGTTTCTAAAGAGCTTTGGCTTTTTTTTCCAGTCCATTTTGAGCTTCATGATCTTCCACTGTTATTGATTGCTGTGCTAAAGACACGATAGGGAAACCAGGTATCTTCCAATGCCAAAATGGTGGTTTGTTGTTTTTACGGTTACACTATTTTCAGTAGTGAAACAATGAGGTAATTACATGCAAAAAATATAACTAAAAGAAGAAAAAAACTTTACTATTGTCATCTGCAGTCTTGAAACAATCCATATATTGATTTATAGGATGATTTTTACAACACACTGATACTTCTCAACTGGTCCCTGAAGCTACTCAGTGGGAATCTCCAGCTATCTGCAAATTCTGTAACAAATCCAGTAACAGTAAAAAATGGTAACAAATGCAAAGTATAGCACAGCTCATAACTCTAGAACTATAGAAATACCATCCCAGTTTATGGTATTCTGCTACTTTCTTTTTTGAGATAAAATATAGCTAATATTAAAGCTGCTTCTCTACCACACCTTCCAGTGCCCCAGGTCTAGGAAACATGGACATAAATGGGATGAATTCTGGATGCTCCCCAATATCCAGTGGCTTAGTAGCAATACATGTTTGAAACAAAATTATACAGGTGCAACATAGTGCTCTGCTGGCTTAAAGGTACTTAAAATAGCATAGCAATTACCTATTGATTTAAGGGAATAAGAGGGCATTTTTATTCTAACATAACTGCAGCAAGGGGACATTAATTTGTCAGAGAGAACTGAATGGGAACAAAACCTGTGGCTATAAGTCTGTGTCCTGCTCATAACTGTAACTGTAGGTCCTGATATATCCATCAAGAGCTGGGGATGAGCTGTAAGTACAGAATTTGGCTAGAAGCTTCTTGTTTTGCTTTTCTGTAGTGGATAGGTGCAAGCTTCTACCCCAGATAGGTGCAAGCTTCTACCCTATCTGAACAGAAGTTCAGATATTTGCTGAGCCTTCTGACTTGTTTTACTCAAATGAAAATCCTGATTCTTCTTTACTGTCTTTTGCTGCCGCCTTTTGCAAATATGTTTCATTTCTCCCAGAACCTATGCTAAAAGAGCAAGTGTTTTGGGCTCTGTATGTTACTGTTTGGTATGTGACTAGGAAACTGCAGCTAGACTGCAGCTCCACATGCTGGGGGAGAATTAACAGGCTTTTTTGCATTTGCCAAATCTTCCTTTGAGAATGGAAGTGGGAAACTACAGTTCTATTCATTAGATTTGCTTCTGGGATGCATCCTGCTATCCAAGTCAGATAAGCTGATTGCTGGCCACCTTAGATACTCTCCATCTGCTTTCTAGGTCACTTTTCCCATGGCTCTTCGGAAGTAGGTTTGGTATCTGCATACAGATCCTATATTCTTCTTCAAGCTTACTATTTTCCTTACCTTTTTACTCTTGAGTAATGGCTTATGCATTTTATTTGTAGTTGAGGCTCCTTTATGTGTATGTATGTGTGAATATAAAACATGACTCAGTATTAGATCGACAGTCAAAAAGTCATCAGCTTTGTTTGGCCAGAAAAAAAATGTGTTCACTTTTCAAACTATTGGGAAGGGGCAAAATCTATCCAGCAAAGCATTTAAAAGTCCCTAAGGGAAACAGTTTCTGGATAAGGAGCTAGTTTTTCCGTTTCTAAACATAGCTTCTGTACTTTCTAAAAATATGCAAGGAAAATTGTTTCTGTATGGAGCACATCAGACTTTTTCCAGTTAATGAGTTCCCTTAGCAAGTAAGTGCTGAAGCTAAAGTACAGAGAAGATGATAGATTAGAACTGATTTCAACTGGACTATAACATCTTTGGCACAGGGAGAACATTTTACCATTTGTTTGCAAAGCCACTAGGACAGTGGAAACCACTTTGCAACACATAGCCCAGGATGGTACTGCATATGAATAATGAATAACAGAAGTATATTTCAGCTGAAGAACCTCTCTCTAGCTCTTCATCAGAACCAGCTTGCCAGGTTTCAGAGCAAAGTGCAACATTCATTTATTTTTCCTAATTTTAATCAGGTCTTTTAAGCAAAGTTTTTCAGTTCACTTTGTTTGCAGTATTCGGATGGACTGTCATACCTTTTCCATTACTATTCCATTTGGATTTATTCAGCCTATATAGCTATTACAGTTATGGCAACTGAGTAAGTTTAAAAATTGAAAGATACTTCATCAATCCACACTGCATAAATATATACATTCTGAAGGACTTGGGAATGCTTACAAATCATGGAACAAAGATTAAAAGTCATGTTATAACCAATAACTTTGAAATTATTCTCTACAGTCATTTTCAATTGTTTTGTACTGTTTTGTTTCAAATCACCAACCTGGGGGAAGGTCACTGTCTCCCTTGAGGGATTAGACTGTAGGCAAAGAGATGGCATTGTCAGTACGATTTTCCTCATATTAAGATCATTTTCTCAGTTTAATTTCATTCCATTATCTTCCCTGTAATAGAGGACTCTCTGTGTAAGCAGCTAATGGGCACCCATCCTGTTAATACTCTTAAAACCCCAACCTCATGATGTGGGACCCTAATGAGAAAAAGCTATAGTGAGAACTGTGAGGTTAATTATCCAATTTCTCTTTCTTGATGGCCGATTATCATGCCTGAACTGGCCAGCTAATACAAACACATGCAGTTTGGAGCCATCCTTTAGCATGTACTGAGACAGGGGAGGGATGTAGGTATTGGAGGCAGAAATAGGTCCTACGCACATGAGGAAGAACTTGAGGTATTCCAAGCTGGCAGGATGTACTGAGCTGAAATGAAAATAATGATGAAGGACACAGATCCTAGGAAACCAGGTGTTACAAGTTCTGAAGTAAAAGTTGTTTGTAATTGCATTTGCACATCCCGCGGTTTTATATGAAACCAGGAAACTTTAGCTCATCCCACGACCAGAGTGTATGGGCTGCTGGTAAAATGCAGGTCATGTCAGGGTGAAATGCATCAGAATCTGGGGATGACTTGGTCATTGGCAGGTAGGCTGAGCTAGGAACCAGCTCCATGTGTCTCATCACTGCTTACCTTTAGGCAGACTGGGAGCTTGTTTTCAGCTTCTGTAAGTACTTGTTCAAAAAACAGATCTGGGGATTGACTCATATCTGTTGTCCCCAATGTACTTACAAGAAGATGGGCTGGTTTTAGCTCCTGTCCCCTGTAAATGTCTGCAGTGTTAGACTACCATAGGTGGCATCAGTTCTCCCCATGTTGTGTTGAAAATTAAGTGACCACTGAGCAAGCTAACTTTGCTTAATGCTGTCTGGGGACATCATTTTAAGGAACTTTCCTGATGCAGAGATGTCATCACAGGAAGGGCCTTGAGAATACTAGCAGTGGGAGCCCGAGTGGACGAGCAGGCTGTGTAGGTACAAAGAAGTACCTCACCACCACAGATACCCTTCCAGACATGTTATTTACACCTGCTGTGGTAGAAGGGGGAAAAGTACAGTATGAGACACAAATTCAATCTGTTCTTAGTGAGGTTTCAAGACTGTTTGCCTCGTCTGTACTGTTCTACCACAAGACCTGTTTTCCACACTACTTTTTTATCTGATGGAGTTGATCTGAGAACCATGGTAGACTGGTGTGTAAGGTAGATAAAGAAAGGAACTGCAAAACAGTGGTTCCAAATATATGCTCTTTTTTACCCAGGATCTGAAAATTTTCAGCAAAGAAGAATGTAGAGAGAGGCTAGGATGCATTTGATCAAGAAAGTGATTTAAAAATCGACTTTCTTGGATCATGGAGATCTTTTTTCATGTCTGCTGAGAAAGCCAGCAGTTACTTAGTCATGAACTGGAGTTTACGAGTGATTATAGTTTTACATGATGTAGCTACATTAAGACATACACTAGCACTTTGTTTGCTTCTGCATAACATAAATGTTCTCAAGAAGGGTGAAAATGTACATCAGTAAAAAGAATTGAGACTTTTAGATAAAATGAGAAACTAAAAATGTAAGGTTAGAGGAGATTGCAGAGGGAGGAAAGGCTTTAAATTTCAGTGGAGCTTTGTATAGATTCAGATCTGAATCACTCATTATGATTAAAAATGGTATCTTTTTTTTGCTTGTTTTTACTTCTTGGAATGAGAAAATTGGTAGAAGTTCTGTTTCTGGTATGCTGCTAGAGTATGCCTTCCCAAGGCTCTAGTTAAAATTGGGTGTAGATACTTAGCTCCTTCATTGCCAGGAAGGAGTTGTCTCTTTGGGCATGTTTGGCAGAGATATTTAATTCTGTGTGTTTGCCAAAGCAAAAATACTCTCATTTCAAAACCGAATTTTGATTGCTGAATGGTACTTGTTATGTACACAGTGCAACTAAGGAGATAAATCTGAGAATAAAGGCATAAATAAAATCTAACTTCTGTTGTAGAAGCAGGTAACTGCAAGCGCTAAAGCAAATCCACTGTAATTTTTATCTTGTATTTGTGAAACTGTGTCATGCAGTTTGTAGGGAACTCTTGCTGTCTTCTTAATTTGTGAGGATAAAGGATGTTTATTTGAGAAAACAAAAGGTTGCTCAATCTTCACTGAATCCACTCTGCAAGCACATTCAGCACTTTTCTTTGTAGTTTATGGACAGCTGAAGTAAAATATGTGTTGCAGGAACTACTTGTTACCACTCTATTTCACTAAATGTTTACATGTGCCTTTCTTTAGTATAAGAGTAACCTGAGTTAGTCAAAGGACAAAGAATGACATGTGTACTTAGCTAGATGTGTTTAGGCACTAACTGAACTGGGGCCTAAAGTATTAGAAGTATGCTACTGGTATTATAACACTGCATTACAGTTTTTAAGGCCTTTCTTAAATAATTTAAATTAAATGGACTGTGCACCTCAAGAATAAATAACATGTTTTTTCTCACACACTACAGAACGAGGCTCAAAAGGACATCTTGACCTCACGGAGTTAATAGGAGTTCCTCTTCCTCCTTCTGTCTACTTTGTCACCGGCTATGGAGGGTTTCCAGCTTACAGCTTTGGCCCAGACGCTAATATTGGTCGATTGACAAGTGCTATAATACCATTGCCTTTCTATAGAGATTTTGCCATCGTAGTTACGGTGAAACCAAACAGTGATCGTGGAGGAGTGCTATTTGCAATAACAGATGCCTTCCAGAAAACTATTTACCTGGGAATGAGACTTTCACCGGTTGATGACAGCACCCAGAGAATAATTATGTACTACACAGAGCCTGGTTCCCATATCTCCCGAGAGGCTGCTTCATTTAAAGTGCCAGTGATGACTAACAGGTGGAATAAGTTTACAGTGACTGTTCAGGGAAATTATGTTGCTTTGTTCATGGACTGTGAAGAATATCAGAGAGTTCAGTTTCAAAGGTCAGCTCGAGCCTTGGTATTTGAATCTGGCTCTGGGATATTTGTTGGTAATGCAGGAGCCACAGGATTGGAAAAGTTCACAGTAAGTACTGTCTGATAAATTCACATGCCTCAGTGTTTTATGCATGTACTCTCTATCCAAGAAAGTCTGCTTATGATGGTTATATCCCAAATGAGGTTACAAGTTATATAGCTTGTATTTTCCAATACAATTTTCAACTGCGTGTCTAGGATTCACGCAGTGCAGATATATAAACTCTGGCTTAATATGCAAATGTTCCTAGAACCTCAGAAGTTTATTAATGGTCCAGATATTAAGCTTAACGCTCAGTTCGAACGCTAGGAATTTAAAAGTAAATATATCACATAACATTATATAGCCTTTTTATGAAGGGCAGATTTCAGAGTATCCATTTGTTTAACTTCTGAGAATAATACCTTAGTAGGAAGTCAATATTTTAAACTCTTATTAGCTAGGCATGTTTACTTCACATTCAGCATCAGGAAGAGAATGATCTCATCAAAGATAAAGATAGTTGGAAGATAAAGCTGTATTTCTACAACTTATATATTACTTGAAGCTTATCAGGTGCTTTAGAAAAATAGAATGGACCAAAAACACTTCTTAGCTTGAGTGCAAGCATCCTTTCTGCTGCATCCCGACTGGAATTCTCAGCCACTGAGCTTCCAAATGGAAATGTGAAGGCTGTCAATATGCGTGAGATTGACTCATTGTCAAACTGAAAGGAAGATGTCATACTTTTTCTGTCTTGTTTTTGTACTTGCCTTGTACTTCAAAACTTGTACAGTATTTTGTGAAATTAATGTCTCTTCTCCTAAATTGGTAAAGCAGCAGCACAAAACTGAGTGGGTCCTTTGCTTTAGAGAAAGAAKATGTTCTTTCCAAAGTTCAGGTGTACTGGCAGGTTGTGAGCTCCATATGGTAAGCAACAAGGATAATGTACTTTTATCATTTATCTGACTAGTCTAAGCACCTAGAATTACAGGAATATATTGATTAGCAGCAAGTAAGTGGTGGAAAGGGATGTGTAGGAAAACTGCCTGCTGGTGCTACCTTTCTTAGATAGACGGGATGACTGGAGTATTGGGGACGCCTGATTAGTAAGTAGGAATGAGAATCATTCAAGAAAGTGAGACCACTTTGGTACCCCACCTGGAAACCACACGTGATCATCAGTTGCTGAGATTATCACCAATAAATCTGTCAATGTGGTGACAGGAATGCATTCTGGATTACACTTTAAGGCATTTCCACTGAAATAGGCTGTTCTGTGTGCTGTATAGAGTACATAAATTTCAGCCAATATTCTGATTGCTTCAGTAGTATTAATTGTGACATGTACTCTAGGTCTTGTGCCTTTATTTCTTCATGCATCATATATCACAATTGCTTTTGGGTAGAAAAACTGAATGGTTGATTCCTCCTCAAGCTCTGTTTGTATGACAAGAACTGTTTACATCAATTGCCTAAAATAGAAACTATTCACAGCAGATTGTGCAAATGACTGAACGGATGTCAGTTGCTGGTTTGCTCCGGCTAATGGGAATTCGTATGTCTAAGGCTCTGGTTCCCAGACGCAAAAGGACATAACCATCATCAGATTTTATGGAAACAAAAGGAACTTCTAGCCCTGGTGCTTGTAAAGAAAAGTGGAAACCAGACAACAACCAAATATAGCTGAATCAATGATATGTCAGATTCTGTGAACCAGCTTTAACAGGGAAGGCAGCAGCAGGCACAAGACCCAGAGGAGGACTACAATACCTCATACCTACCATCCCTACCATGGCGGACTTGGCCGTGACTTTCCTGGTTGGAGCAATTGGCTAGCAGCAACACTTGGGAAACATTAGGGCTCTCCATTTTGCTTCCTTCACCGTGCGGGGCCACAGATTACAGCAAGAGGAGAAAAATATATTCTCCAAATGTGATTTACTCATACTGTGAAAATAAAGTGTGACTTCCAAGAGACTGCTTAAGTGTCTGGTTGTGCCTCCTTTCACGTATAATTTTTCAGTGAACGGTTCAGTTTGTCTGACATAGTTCAATACCTGATTTGCCCATTGTTAACTTTTGAGAGATGGTTCAGTTCACTGAGCTGTTATCTCAGATTGCCTGCAAACTCAGGAGGCACCAACTGCATGAGTTTCATGGTCTTTGAAGGCACAGAAATTAGAGGATTTTTAAAGATAGAATCTCAGATTTTGTTCCTTTCTGACATATTCTAGAAGCCACCAGAAATATTGCTTCAAATGTACTTCCTTGCTTATAATTCCCCACTGCTTCTAGGACAGTGAGAGAGGACTGCTGCAGAGAAGAAAGAGTGAGCGGAAAGTCAGACATAGCAGTGTATACAAATGGTAGCTACTCCTCCTCTGGAGTTTCCATTTTTTGGTGGCATTAAGCAACAGCAAAGCATACTACTTTTCTCACCTCAACAGTTGTTGCAGTTTTCCTTACCGAGACTCAGGCTTCCTATACCCCTGAGTGAGCAGATCTGCTGTGTGTCTGTGGTAGTACTCAGCAGACAGAGCACAACCACGATATCGTTGCATGGTGTAAACGTTCTAGCTTCTTGAAGAGAAGTCACTGGACTGAGAGGTATTCTGTGTCTGTTTAGAGATAAAGACTATATCTGTCAGCTTCTTCAGGCTCTTCTCTACAGAAAATACCAAAGCAGAGGAACAAAATATACAGTCAGCAAAACAGGAAAAGGCAGGTCATGTGTGTTAGATAAGATGGCTCTTGATTTGAATATCCATCTTTTTGTCCTATGCGTGCATCATGCCTAACTCTGTGAGACCTCATAACAAGGAAACACCCCCACATGTTTCTTAAAACACTTTGAGTCTTTGTAATCTAAGAAAAAAGACTTAAACATTTAAAATTAAATTGTTGCTGCTCCTTCAGCTTGTCAGACTGAGAAATATAATTTGTAATATGGAAAAAGAAACCTTTGTTATCAGAAAATCCATCTCCTTTCTTTCTGCTTTGAAAAGTTTTAAGCTGGTTTCTCCCTGACTCACTTCATCACTTACTGGTATTTGCTTCCCACCCTTTGTCTCCATTTTTAGGGGTTTTCAAGAGCTGCAATGCACTTCTTAACTAAAAAAAGCAGACAATGCTTTACAGACTATAGGACATAATCTAGGACTAGATCCTTCAGTTGGGGCACTAACAATATAGTGTAGCAATTGTATCGTCATTGGGACATGATAGTCATTGCATTCTGGCAACTTCATTTTTTTCTACATTTTGTAAAAGCAAAACATAAGAACATATTTACATTTTTAAAATGGGTTTATTATAATAAAATTTTATACTTCAGATCATTTTCCAAGCAAATCAGAACAAAGGCTGGGTTTTTGTGTTGATTTGTTTAATTTCCACCCCTCCACCCCTCTTCACACATGCTACTTAAAATATTACTTCCTTGAACTGTTTTTGTTGTTTCATGTAGGGCTCAATTCAACATCTGACAGTCAAATCTGACCCAAGGGCTACTGAAGATCATTGTGAAGATGATGATCCTTATGTGAGTATTCTTATAAACACTTTATCCTCAGTGCCTCAGAGATTTCAAAGTCATTGGCCATTAGACGTTTTGCATAAGAGTAAATGTAGTACTTCTTCTTGGAAACATAGTATCATACTTAAAACTATCTGTCTGTGGGAATCTCTTTTTTGATTACACAGCCCCTAAAACTGTGATCTTTCAAAAAGCATCATTTTCTTTTGTCTATAACACCTTTGAGAAAATGAACTATGACTTTTATTTTTCTGAAGGCTCAGTTTCATAAAATGATGTAAGTACTGAAATAAGTTAACATCATAATGACACTGAGGCTTCACCAACTGAAAAAAAAAAAAAGTTTTTTCTGCATTGAAGTAGCCAATTCCTTAGAGGTCATACTTTTTTTCCTGACTTTTATGAACTTGCTATCATGATTGGGTTTTGCACAGGCTTCAGGGGACATCAGTGGCAATGGCAGCATTCAAGAACATGAAGGTATTCCTGAGACACAAGAATTCCTTGCACCTTCTCATCTTCCCACAAGGGTAAATTTATTTGATTTATTTGCTTTACATTTCTGGTTTAATATTACTTTTTTAGATAGCGAGGTCTGGATTTTGTCACCAGTTTTTCGTATGTGGCAACTTCCAAAGACACCTGTGGGAGCAACATGCACCCATCCATAAGAATGACTGCACAGTGCCAGATCAAAAATCTGGTATATTTGACAACAGTCAGCAACCATTACTTTGGGAAGAGTATAATAACAGATCAGGAACATAAATGTGACACTTACCAGGAATACTCTTTTACTCTGCAACAATTTCCACCTCAGGAAATGCTTGAGCCAGGAGTGTATCTGTTTGTGCTTAGTGGACCTCAGCTGAGTTTTTTGCCCTTGAGTTTCTTGCTTTGTTTTTTTTAACCCATGGGAATTTTACCATCCTCAGCTTCCTGCTGCAGAGTTCCCTAGCTTGTTTAATGACATGTTTTGTGAAGGACTTTCACATTTTGCTTGCCCTTCTGAACATGCTAACTGCAGCTCTCATTTGGTGGTTACTCTACTGAAAGACAGAGTAAACAGTTGTTCCTTACTCACCATAACATTTGTGATTTTAGAGATTCCTATCACATTGTGTTCCCCCTCCCTGTTTGTGCCAGGCTGAAATGTTCCAGTCCGTTCCTCACAATGAAGCTTTCCATGCAGCTTATATCAAGCATTCTTCTTTTATCCAAGTTCTCATTGGTTCCTCTGGAGAAAACCAGTAGGTTTGTGAGAAATGACTTTACAGAACCCGTGCTCACATTTCCCTGATGTAGCACATACTTCAGCTCTTTCATTGTTGAATCCTTCAGAACTTGTGGTTGAATACTGTCTGGTTGTGATGATTTGTCACCATTCACTTAGTCAGTGTGTTTCCTACCCTTTTCTTACAACGACTTCAGTTTTAGACATATCCTCTGCTGAGCTTCCCCCGAATATTCTTTTGCAGGAATTTTAACTCTTTCATGGTTAACATGAACACAAAAAACTTATTTTTTTCTGCTATGGCTTAAAATTCTCTGAGCACTCTTTTTAAAACTTAATTGTGTGTTGACCTGGCTTCCTGCTCCTGACGTGTTTGAAAAGAGATTTATTAATAATTTTTATGCCTTTTACATATAGCTCATTAAACTCATTTTGGCCTGCCTTGTGCTTTTCACAGAATCACAGACTAGCTGAGTTTGAAAGGGACCTCTGAATATTGTCCTGTCCAACTCCCTTCTCAAAGCAGAGTCAAGTACAGCAAGTTGCTCAGTGCCAGTGGGTTTTGGATTTCCTCAAGGGTGGTGACTCCACTGCCTCTCTGTTCAAGTGTAATTTTTTTCTGATATAGAACCAGAATTGCTTGTATTTTAATTTATGGCCATTGTCTCTTTTCCCTTCACTGGCTACCACTGAGAAGAATCTGGCTCTGTCTTCTTTACTCCCTCCTATCAGGATTTTGTACACATTGATAAGATTGCTCTGAGCCTTCTCTTCTTCAGGCAGTCCTCGCTCTCTTATCTTATTCTCATAGGCCAAAAGCCCTACTTCCTTAATGTACTACATGGTCCTTTGTGAGGACCTGGACACAGTACTCAAGATGGGGGTCTCACCATTGCTTAATACAAAAGGATCACCTCCCTCAACCTGCTGGTGATACTGTTCCTAATGCAGATCAAGATGCTGCTGGTCACCTTTGCCAGAGGGGTACATTGCTGGCTCTTATTCCACTTGTCTACCAGTATTCTTTCCTGCAAAGCTGCTCTCCAGCCAGTTGGCCCACATCCAGTGCTGCTGCATGGGGTAATTCCTCCCGAGATGCAGGACTTGCATTTTACTTTGTTGAACTTCAGGGGAGTCTTGTCTGTTTATTTCTGCAGCCAGCTGGGGTTCTTCTGAATGGCAGCAAAATCATCTGGTGCCTTGATGACTCCTCTCCGTTTTGCATCACACCACAAAATTTGACCCATGAAATCTTACTGTGCTTTCACTTTTTCTCATTTGGATACAACTGCAGCTAATTCAGGAATGATGTCTACCTTCTCTAGTCTATCCAGAAAAAAATCAGTTCTTTTAGCTATTGCTTTAAGTTTCTGTTTAATGATCTTCATAATTACTACACTGTTCAAAATTACACACAGCAATAGTAGAATTTTTGGCTTTTATTCCTCCTTCTGCAAGATGATGTTGTTTAACCCCAGCCAGCAACTAAGCCCCGCACAGCCGCTCGCTCACTCCCCCCCGGTGGGATGGGGGAGAGAATTGGAAGAGTAAAAGTGAGAAAACTTGTGAGTTGAGATAAAGATTAAAGCAGTTTAATAGGGAAAGCAAAAGCCACGCACGCAAGCAAAGCAAAACAAGGAATTCATTCACTACTTCCCGTTGGCAGGCAGGTGTTCAGCCATCTCCAGGACAGCAGGGCTCCATCACGCGTAACGGTTACTTGGGAAGACAAACGCCATCACTCTGAATGTCCCCCCCTTCCTTTTTTTTCCCCCAGCTTTATATACTGAGCATGACGTCATATGGTATGGAATATCCCTGTGGTCAGTTGGGGTCAGCTGTCCCAGCTGTGTCCCCTCCCAACTCCTTGTGCCCCCCCAGCCCACTCGCTGGTGGGGTGGGGTGAGAAGCAGCAAAGGCCTTGACTCTGTGTAAGCACTGCTCAGCAGTAACGAAAACATCCCTGTGTTGTCAACACTGTTTCCAGCACAAATCCAAAACATAGCCCCATACCAGCTACTGTGAAGAAAATTAACTATCCCAGCCAAAACCAGCACACAAGAATATTGTTTCTCAGCATAATCTCAGCATATTATTCACTGTTGCAGAGTACAAAACGTAGAAAATTTCTATTTTAATGAGCAAGTGTTATTGTTACATTGCTAAAAAATTAGTAACACATCTATGATTTACATGAACAGGGACCTAAAAGTGTAATAGCTATTGTTCATCACTATATACTGCTCCCAGGGAGTAAAAATGTGACATTTTCCTGTGATTTTCCAAATATATGAGATCAGTCTTGGGTGCCAAAATGTTATTTCAAGATCTGACAATGTCAGGATAATACAGCAATGTCACGCCTTCTTCAGAAGACACAGAAGTTGCCTACAGTTAACTTGAATTCCATAATTAAGCTAGAATCAATGCAGAGAAGGAAAAATGTCACAGAAAAAGTATTACAGAATATAATTTATTATTTAATAATGATGAAGTTGCAGTTGTCATAAATGAAGAGGCAACATATACATTTTTCTGATGTGTGTCTCAAAGACACACTTGCTCATCAATGATTATATCATTGCAAACATTTTTCCACTCGGCTGTAATACTTTCACTTACTTTATTTTAATTTCTCCACAAATTATTGTCAGTTTTGATGTTGATCTGACCAGTTTCTTGGACTGCGTAGAAACAATCCTCACTGTGTCTGTGCGCAGTCCCAGTTACTACTACAGTAACTTTTTGTATGAGCTGATAACAGAATGGATGATGATACATGGGTTTCTGAGCCAACTAATCATAAGCCTGAAAGGCCAATAAATGACTACTTTCTTCAAAATGCAAGACCTTCATATGAAAGTATTTCCTTGGATCACACACATATTTTTTCTAAAATGCCTGGGGACTTCAAAAGGCCATACCAGCATGTCAGTAAATATGTAGTCTCCTTTAGCAAAATGTTTAATGCTCTTGCCAAATCAGAAATGTCTATATGCTCTTGCCAAATTAGATATGTCTATATCCCATATAGATCATGGGATTTGTATGCTTTCCAGAATGACTGCCCATGGAGTTTTAATGGGTTTATTCTTTAGAAATATTACACAAGAAACAGAGAAACAAATGACAATTTAACAATCAGTACAGCCACTGACAAATGTTTCTGAGAAAGTTTTTACTTATCTTCTATTCTGAAAAATAGCTGAACAAACTCTCCAAATCAGCAGTTTGAAATAAATTGCTATGCTGAGTCGGAATGAAACAAGTCAAAGGTCATACTTGAAAATGCAGTCTCTGAATAAAGACACTTAACAATGTTGATAGTGCATATTCTAATTTGTGTTTTTCTGCTAAGTAGTTCAGTACTGTGCAGTAGGAATGATATAGCATTCTTTGGACTATTTCAGAATATTTCTGTTTAATGGGCCTTGTGAATCAGCAAAAGGTCCTCAGTGAATCAGCAAGAAGGGCGTGTTTAACATTTGTAGAAGAGGTGTCCCTTCATAAAGAATTTTTCTGTGTATTCCCTGTTAATTGATTATTCAGCCAAAAACTTCCGTGGCATGTCTTATCTATAGGGATCTTCAGAAAAATATAGCCTGAACTATTTTACTAGTCAGAAAGGCTCTGCCAGAAAGGAAAAGTAGGGAACAACAATTTTCATTGGTGGTTCACGAGTGTTCAAGCCATTTCATGTGTGTTGCAGTACTGGGTTTCTGTGATTTTTTTTTTCTAGGAACAATACTGTCCATTTTGTTTCATTAACCTTACATCATTATGAACTAACAATCATAATAATACAATCAAGGATCATAGAATATTTCAGATTGGAAGGAAGGTCATCTAGTCCAACCTCCTGCTCAAAACAGGGTCATCAGCCAGGTCAGATCATACTTTTCAGAGCTTTTTCCAGTCTGGTCTTGGAAACGTCTGAGGATGTAGACTGCAACAGCCTCACTGTACAGCCTGTTCCAATGCAGGTCTATCTTCATTAGTGAAAATGTTTCTCCTTATATCCAGTCAGAAACTCTCTTGTTTCAACTTAATACCCATTGTCACTTGTCCTACTGCCAAGCTCCACTGTGAAAAGCCTAGCTCCATATCATTGATGAACCCTGTGTAGGTACTGGTGGGCTGCCACTAGGTGTCCCATAGGCCTTCTCTTCTCCAGGCTGAAGAAGACCAGTTCCTTCAGCATTTCCTCACAGGACAAGTGCTCCAGCTCTTGTCTGGCTTGTAAGCTATCTGCTGAGCTCACTCTAGGTTACTGATATCTGTCTTGTAATAGGGGACAAAACCAGGCACAGTATTCTAGATGTTGTCTAAGAAGTGCTGAATAAATGAGGATAATCACATCCCTAGACCTACTAGCATGTAGCCAGAGTTCCTGTTAACACAGCTTGCTTTGCTGCCAGGGCATGCTGCTGGTTCATATTCAGCTTGCTGTCCAGCAAGATCCCCAGGTCCTTCTCTGCAGAGCTGCTTCCTGGTTTGTCTGTCCCCAGCCTGTGTCATTGCAAGGGGTTCTTCCTTCCCAGGTGCAGGACTTTGTGTTTGTCCTTGCTGAGTTTTATAAGATTCATGTTGGTCCAGCCTGTCCAGGTCCCTCTGGATGGCAGTCCTGCACTTGAGCATATTAATTGGTGCACCTCCAACTCCCACTTTGGGATTATCAGCAAACTTTATGAGCAAGCGTTCTGCTGCCTCCTCAGGTCATTGGTAAAGATGTTAAACCAAACAGATCCCAGGATGGACTCATGAGTGTGTCCCATTAAACACTATGCTCTGAGTTCAATCGTCCAACTATTTTTTTACCCATCTTGTTGCTCTCCCATCCAGACTGTAATGTCCTAGCTTGGATACCAGAATATTGTGGGAAACAATGTTGAAACCTTGCTAAAATCAAGGTGGATGACGTCCACTGCTTTCTCCTCATACACAGATCTCGTCATTTTATCACATAAGGCAATCAGGTTGGTCAGGCATGATTTACCCTTGGTAAATCCATGCTGACAGTTCCTAGTTACCTTCTTCTCCTTCATGTGCCAAAGTTCTTGCCTCATGATTTTCCCAGAGATCAAAGTGATGCTGGCCAGTCTGTAGTGATGTGGGTTGTTCTTTTGGCTTTAGAGTAAAAGTAATAATCTGAGAGTAAATGTTCCAAATGAGTTTTGCCATTTTTAAACTAATTTTTTACTATCCACACACTGATCACAAGAAATGTAAAAAGTTCTAAATTATTTTTATGGGGATTCTAAAGTATGTTCTGGATTGCATATTAGTATTTGGTATTCTGTATTTGTCCTTGTTTCTTCATTCAGAGTTAAACATAAAATCCACTAACAGATTTTACCTTTCAATAACCTAGTCCCTCATTGTTTAATCTGCAGTCTTTACAGAAGTGACACGCACACTTTTATACATATTGACACAAACGAGCATGAAACTAGTCTTTTCTCAGTAGTGACACAACAAAAGTTGCAAGTTGTAGCTGGGGAGGTTCAGGCTGGATTTCAAGAAAACTCTCTTCAATAGGATAACAGTGCACCACTGGAACAGGTCACCCAAAGAGGAAATGGTCTAGATGACACAGAAAGTCTTTTCCTTATCACCAGAGGACAGAAAATCTGGAGAAAACAATATCTGTGAGTTTCCCAAGAAGATTGTCTTCTGGGGGAAAGTTTTGAGATGGGCAGGATAGCAGGAGAATACGCTGAATCTGGTTTTATGCACAGAGGCAGGAATAGCCTTTTATAACTCCGGTTTTCAGTAGTTCTTCTGAGTTCAGTCCCCTGCAGGAGCTAGATTGTAACTGGCTGTCCTCTTTGTAGAGTCCTCCTATTCATTAGGAGCTGCAGATGGGAAAGCAAAGGGACTTAGTGCTTCTTAAAGCTTCACTGACTTCTGAGCAGCTGTACCTATACAAATACTGCTCTGTATATATATACAAATACACTAATATAGCTCTGTAAGGAAGACTGCTGTGGGCAGTCTACATGTAGTGGCATGCTTCATTATTTTCTGCGGGCAGGAGAAGATACTAAAACACACACCTGTAATCTCCTAATCCATTTCCCCATTGCCTTTGTGCACAGGGAGTACACTTGGACAAGCAGAGGATATCCACCCTACCATTCTTTTACTAGACACATCCTTTCAACTCCATTGGCTGACGTTGATCACTAACCTTTGTGCATGGTTATTAGATACTACTTCTTTATTCCACAGATATGTCTTCATGCCTAAACTGACTGGGATTATTTCAAGAGATTTTGTTGGGTTTTTTTCCCAATTGCTTCATTAAATTACAAATGTACCTTTTTCATTATCTTAATTCTTACAATTCTATCATCAGACAGGTAACCACTATTACCTATCAAGTTTACATTCTTATGAATGTATGTGAGGTTTGGGTTGTTTTTCTACTATATTCAAGTAAATACTTCTGGTTTTCCCATTGTTTTCTAGTGCAGAGAGTTACTTTTGGGATATTTAATAATACTAGGACGTGGGAGGTTTTTTTCCACTTTATAGCTTTTTTTAATTATTTCTCAAAATGAAGCATTTAAATCTTTGTCCTACTGTTGCTTTATTTATCTTTCCAGTGAGAAATAAACATCAGGAATGCTTTATAGACTGTACAATTGAGCACATTCTGAATTGTGTGAATTATTTTCTACTGTTCATCTGAAATATTGGTTATTCTGCATCAGAAAAGGGAAGTTACTGGACATTGCATTTAAAGGGAAAAGTCGGTTCTCCTTCCTGAAAGTAGCCAAGACCCAGTCTTATTAAGGATTTTAAAACACAAAACCCTGTAATACATGACTAGCTTAACACTGTAAGTTTACTATGATTCAGATAAACAGGCTGCATAAAAAGGTTTATCGGTCTCTAAAGATTAATTGAAATATTCCTACACAGAATGTCAAGAACAAGGTATATAGTTGTAAGAGAAATAAGAGCAGAGGAAACATGCATTTGTTTCTTTCTCAAGTGGAGTAAATAAAACTGAAATCAAATGAGAGTACTTTTGTCAGCTACAGTGTGGATCAGATCCGGCCCACTGTGGAAACAATTTCCTTTATCCTTCAAATGGAGCTCTAAAGCCCATTTTCAATATGTTTCTTAATATGTTTCTTGAAACTTTTCCTCAATTATAAGGAAACGAAACCAGTGGGATAAAAATCGTGCCAATGATGTTACCTCTCTTCCTTTTGCTGACAACTCAGAAACTATTTCAGCAAGCCCTGTTATGCCATTTTGCACATCTTAACCCAGTTCAAGACCATGATGCTTGGCCCATTAAGGCTGCTCCAGGTTACCATGGCAACATAATCACATTTAAATTTTATTTAAATTGCAAATGCAGGTTTGCATGAAGTAATCTCCTCACTACACTGAGACAGCACTTCTCCAGGTCTCTTATTCCAGTAGGGAGTACGCTTTTTACATTCCTGCATGCAGCTGATACGAGGTTATCGAAATGGCCACCTCTTGGCCACCCACAGCTAGCATGTGGAAGGGTGGGTACCAGCCAGCTCTAGGCTCTTAGACCTGCAGTGATAACTTAACATTCCTTGTGTTTTTCTCCCTCTCTGTGGGTTTGTCAAGTGTACATCACTTGGTTTGGAGGAATGGAGTTCAAAGCTATTGTGCTAGTTTTTCTCAAGAGCTTGACCAAATTAGTGTGACATCTGGTGATAAGCAGAAACTAGATGTGTACTGTAAACAGGAAAAATGAAATAGAAGGTGAAATAAATTTAAAACTTGTAGTTGAAAGAGGCTGTATATATTGGCCATTAATAAACCTCAGTTTTTATGATAGCAATGACAGTTAATGTTTCTAAGGGCAGCATAAGAGTAAGGACAGATACTGGCAAGATATTAAGTGGGAAAGGTCTGGATTTCTGTTTTGCTTCACAAATGTGGTAATTCTGATTACTATGCTTTGAGGAAGGTAATCTAGTGATTCTTGCTTTAAAATATGTGATTAGCCTTTTCTCTAAACAGTTCTTTGGGATTTTATGTTTTTTTTAGCCTGAAGATACGTTGGCTGAGCCAGTGGAAGCCCCCCCAACTATATTGTCTTATTCGGAAGAAAATGATTTTTCTGGAAATCACAGATCAGAAGAAACCTCTGAAGCAGCTAAACTTAAAGAACAAGGCACTGCCTCTTCTTTTTTTGGGGGGGTGGGGTCATTTATGTTCTCTAGGTCTGAGTCTGTCATTTCCCTGTGTATGAAAAGCCACTGTCATAATTTGGTTGCTGCCAGGAATGGAAAATTCTATGGTTTTGGACATCCTGTGTGTTAGAAAAGAATTGGCACATCAAACGTTCGGTCTTTGAAACTGCAGTCTGTTAGACTGCAATTTGTTAATAGCAGCAAATGTAAGTGGTAGCAACTACAGCCACCGTTCAACACACCTCTCACTTTTTACTCCATATAGGTGATTATCTCAGTCATTGTTAAACATGCAGAGAATAGATTTACCCTTTTATAGTGTGGAAGTTTCAGTCACAGAACTATGGTTTATATTTTAAAATAAAAAAAAAATAAATGGATAAAACAAAGAAGCTGACCTGAGGAGCTGCTGCTGTGATACACTACAACATTCCAGTAAAGTGCAAGTGTTAGGCAAAGGGAATGAAAGGAGAAAAATCCTCTTCATTCTGCTTAGGTCAGTGAGAAGCATGGCATTTCTTGAGACATACCTCTGCAAATAGTGCTACTGGTTCTAAAGCCGTGTGGCACATTTAAAAGGAATTTAAGATGAATATTCAATTTGATGACCATCTGTTATAGTGAAGTACAGCCTTTCATGTAAAACTGAACACCACTGGTGAATAAATAACTATACCCTACTTATGTTCCCTGCAAAGGATGTGAATCTGCCTAGTGTACCAATGGGGTGTTCTGGATACAAGTGTAGGCAGCAAAGTAGTAAGAGCAGGGCATAATGCTCTGAGGAATCCAGTCCTCCACTAGTAAGACAATTTCAGTGCACTCCTAGAAAACAAAAAGTAAAGCTAGTTATCTTAATAATGCCAAAGACAATGTTCCTATTTAAATTTCATACATACTTCAGATAGTACCTGTTGTACATACCTCTTTTTTTTATGTTATATAGATGAAAAATAGGCAACCATTAGACCAGAGATTGAGGCAAAGAAGATGATGCAATATAGTCTTTGTCCTTAAAATAAATATTTGTTTTATAATTTTATTCTCACTTTTCTCTTTTTTTTATTTTCTTTTAAAATTTTCAGAGTGCTAAGATGCCTAATATTAATCTTTGGAATGTATTTTGGTCATAATCTAAGTAATTTCTTTTTTCATAGAACTTGCAGCATCTGTGCTCTGATAAATACCTCTGGGCGGGTTTTATTTTTCTCTGTCTCTCATTCATAAGTGATTATTTTTTTTTAGATTCAGCTGTCATGGAAACTGGACAAGGCAACAGTGAGTCTACCACCTTCACACAGAAAATCTTAAGAGAAGAAGATGGCTCTGGTGTTAGTGTTTTGCCAGGAGTAAGCAGAGAGGAGGTCTGTACAGTGAGTTTATCAGGTGCCTTATGTTTTTGTCCCAAGAGCAGGAAGAACTGAAGTTACTTTTAAAATTCTTGTATGTCGTCTTATGACATCAAATTGAAAAGTACTGACACTATGCAGAAGTTTGGATCTATAACCATGGAGATGGGCTTGAGATTTTTGACTAACAAAACGAATGTGTTCTTTCAGTTTTGCATTTTTTCATTTTGTGTTTAAGAAAGTGAGAAACAGAGAAAATAACCAATGTAAATCCTCACCATAAAAGTCCACAATTTTTATTCCCTAAAAGCAGGCATCTTGGTCCTACTCACATTAACTGCCTTGCAGGTGAAAGTCCTGCTTCATTCTCAGAAGTGTGGCATAAAAACAAATTTAAAATTACACCTCTGAGTGCTCACCAAGTGCTTCTGTGTGAAGTACCAAGTGCAAAGAGCATTTCATTATCACAGTGCTTCATTATCAGGTGATCCAAACAGAAGACTAACACTAAAACACACTAAACTCTAGAGGAATCCATGCCTAAAATGTGTATCACTGGCTTTCCTTAGTTGCCTACAGACTAATCTGAAAATTTATAGTTTATGCAAATTATCCCTTTATAAACCCAATCTTACTTGAATTACCATCCAAGAGGTTGATCGTATATTCCACGTCTTGACAAGGGAATGACTGTGTGGATTGCACTGGAAAAGTGTCTGCAACTCCTAGTTATTTCTTTAAGAAAGCAGTGTATGCCGCCTCCTGCCAGCTGTGTACTTTAACACACAGAGATGAAAAATCCATTAAAAAAGTAACCAGCCACTTTCCTGGCATTCACAATAAAAAGATGCTTTGACTAATAAAATACTAAGACTGAACAACCTTTCCACCCCTAGATGGCCTTATAAAGGATCAAAGTTGAGGCAAGTCAGTGAAGTTGTTTGGGGTCCTTGTATTACTCATATCTGTATCACAGCAGTTACATGAATAAATGCTGTTTACAGCCATGTCTAGCTTCTCTCTAGGCTGCCAGCACATTTTTTAGAAGTACTGTAGAAGAGGCGATATCTGGACATCTTTCACCTGTCAGAGAGGCCTTCCAAAATTCCTGGTCAGGCTTAATCCTTGTTTAAGCATCCAAGCAGGAATTCCTTTCAGGATCCCTCCTGATGGAAAAAGAGATTCTAGAAAGTGTGTGTGCCACCATCAAGTGAGTTGTACACTACTGAACAGAGGAAACTTTTAGATTAAGGATCATCCATTGGAGCTGACATACAAGAGGCTTTAATATTTGTTGGAGGACTTCCAAATATGATTCCTCTAACATTTTTATGCCTGCAGTCACATTTTTTAAAAGCAGCAATTTTAACGTCAGGATGAACTATTGTTCTTACAATCTATATTTTTTTAGTTTTGGGCTATTTTTCTTAAATAAAAATCCAGTCTTCATTTAAGTAGTGTGACACAAACAGCTTAAATCTATTGTGACAAGGAGTTTTGCTACTTACTCATCTTTACAAGTTTTTTCTTGAACTTATTCCGATTTCCACATCCTTTACACTAGATAGATATCCAAGATGGTTATACAATATGCTAATGAATAATCTTTTAGAAAATAGTAATTAAAAAAACCGTTACTGCATTGAGAACTGGTCTTTGTGAGTACATAGCAGAAGTGGCTGTATCTCCTGTAAGTTTACCATTGTACAAGATCTCCATTGTACCAGTTATGCAATTTGTGATCCAATTAATATGGGTGACACTAATTAGGCACAGCATTATTTTTGTCAATGTTGTATAGAACTCAGACAAATGCTCCTCAGGAAAATTTGCTAAAGTCGGATCAACAGTGTTACTGTTAATCAAGCACACATAACAAAGAAAATTATGACCTGTTTGTCAGACAAAACCATGTTGATTTAGCATTCATTATGTTCACACTTCTGTTTTAGAATAGAATAGAATAGAATAGAATAGAATAGAATAGAATAGAATAGAATAGAATAGATTATTTCAGTTGGAAGGGACCTACAATGATCATCTAGTCCAACTGCCTGACAACTTCAGGGCTGACCAAAAGTTAAAGCATGTTATTAAGGGCATTGTCCAAATGCCTCTTCAACACTGACAGGCATGGGGCTTCAACCACCTCTCTAGGAAGCCTGTTTCAGTGTTTGAGCACCCTCTCGGTAAAGAAATGCTTCCTCATGTCCAGTCTAAACTTCCTCTGGCGCAACTTGGAGCCATTCCCACGCCTCCTGGCACTGGATCCCAGGCAGAAGAGATCAGCACCTCCCTCTCCACTTCCCCTCCTCAGGAAGCTGGAGAGAGCAGTGAGGTCACCCCTCAGCATCCTTTTCTCCAAACTAGACAAACCCAAAGTCCTTAGTCACTCCTCAGAGGACATTCCTTCCAGCCCTTTCGCCAGCTTTGGTGCCCTCCTCTGGACACATTCAAAGACCTTCACATCCTTCTTAAATGGTGGGGCCCAGAACCGCACACAGTACTCAAGGTGAGGCCGCACCAACGCTGAATACAGCGGGGTAATCACCTCTTTTGATGGGCTGGTTATACTGTGTTTAATGCACCCCAGGATTTGGTTTGCCCTCTTGGCTGCCAGGGCACACTGCTGACTCACGTTGAGCCTACTGTCAACCAGCACCCCCAGATCCCTTTCTGCAGGGCTGCTCTCCAGCCACTTCTCTCCCAATTTACACTTGTGCCCAGCGTTGCTCCTTCCTAGGTGCAGAATCCCGCATTTTGACTTGTTAAATTTCATCCCATTAATCATAGCCCAATGCTCCAATCTATCTAGATCCTTCTGCAAGGCCTCTTGTCCCTCAAAAGAGTCAACAGCACCTCCCAGTTTGATATCATCAGAAAACTTGCTAATGGTGCATTCAACTCCTGCATCCAGATCATTGATAAAAATATTGAGCAGAACTGGCCCTAGAATTGAGCCCTGAGGAGCACTGCTGGTGACCAGTCGCCAGCCAGCTATAGCCCCATTTACTACAACCCTTTGAGCTCTGCCCTTCAGCCAGTTCTTCACTGAGCGCACCGTGAACCCACTCATCCCACAGCTGGACAACTTGTCCAGAAGGATGCTGGGAAGGACAGTATCAAAAGCCTTACTAAAATCCAGAAAAACTACATCCACCACCTTCCCTTCATCCACTAGGCAGGTGACCTCATCATAGAACGGTATCAAATTAGGTAAAGAGGAATTTCTTTTTGTGAACCCATGTTGAGTGAGCCTGATGATTGCATTATTCTTTAAATGCCTTTCAATAGTACTCAGTATAATCTTCATCATAATCTTTCCAGGAACTGAGATTAGACTAACAGGTCTGTAGTTCCCTGGGTCTTCCCTCATGCCCTTTTTGTACGTTGGAATAAYGTTGGCTAGCTTCCAGACAGCAGGGACCTCCTCAGACTTCCAAGACCTTTGGTAGATGATCAAGAGGGGTCCTGCCATAACATCTCCTAGCTCCTTCAGTACTCTAATAACCTTTATCAACAATCCTGTTATCTCACTCGGGTTATAATCTTACCCACAGCTTAGTTAACTAGGTTATTTTCCAGATGGGAAAAAAATCTCTGATGAGACCAGATGAAAAAATCTCTGGTCTTTGGGAAATTTCCTAGTGACAAAACCCAGAAAGATCTTTAAAAAATCATCTAGCAGCTCCTTTGCTGAAAGCTGTCATCCTGCTAACTTTAAAATGCTTGGATAGTTACATCCCTCCTAGTTTCATTAGCTACTAATGGAACACAAAATATTTCACTGCTGCTATAAAATGTGAGTAAATCCTAGTGCTTGTTTCAAAATATGATACAAAAATGACTTAAATGTTCTGTCCTGTATACTGGATTTTAACTTAAACATGTATTAGTGTCTGAGCTTCACTACTGAAAGGCTTTATTTTGTTCCTGGTGTATTTAAATTATTCTTTTTATTATTCTTACTTTTTCTTGACCAAATACTGATGCTTAGCAATTTTTTGCTCTTGCTTGTTGCCCATTTTTACTCTTTGCTATCATTCATCTTCTGTCACTTTCCTTTTTAACCAAGCTGGATATGTAACCCTCTTTGGTTAGAGTTGCAGATCTCAGGGGAGTTGGCTAAAGCACTCCTAAACATCTCTTTTTAACTTTCACAATTTTCTCCCAGACAGATTGAGTTTGTGAAACTGGTCTTTTTCAAACCTACATTATTGATTTAGATTGTGCAGATTTGTGCAGATATGAAATTAGATTATGGTCATTTGCATCTAGGTAACCAGCTCTCATTTTTTCCAGCTCAGTGAGCAATTTTTTTGTACTTGCGTGTATGATCTCTGATATGGGCTGCCTTTGCTGAACGGAGTATATTGTTTGTATGGTGCCTAACAGGTTTCTGACTACATTGAACAAAGCAGGGGTTTTAGGAGAGGGGGCAGAGACGGGAAAAAAGAGAGAGAGAAATGGGAGAAGTAATGCAACACATTTTTCATATTTCACATTTTAATTACTTAGGGCCAGAAAGGTCAGGAAGGAGAGGATGAGCCCACAGAATCTCCAGGAAGGCCAGGAGTAGATGTGCAGAAAAAAGATGAAGGACCTCCTGGACCTCCAGGGAAACTTGGACAACATGGTCAGCCTGTGAGTATTTTCTGTCTATTGAAAGAATGCATATATTTTAGAAAGGGTAATATCGCACAAATGCAATAAAGGGCTGAAACTCCACAGTCTCACAAACTGTCATCAGTTATTCTTGTACAAAATGGGTTTTTAGCCCCACCAAATCAACTCAGGAGTGTCATATCTGCTTTGCACATGTGTCAATGGCTATACAAGGGCCTGATGAGAGACAATCATCAGAAAACACAAGGCAAACAACTGATGTGCCAACATACTAACGTTCTTAGAGCGGTAATTCCACAAACTCTTTGGGCAGCCTTTGCAGTGCTGCACCACCCTCCCAGCTGTCATGTTTGGACATGTTCAAAGGTGCTGGACTTCAGAACTCACATGCCTCCTTCAGTGGCTTCTGTATATCCAGGATGTTTCACACTTCATAATCCTTTTGAACCATCAGCACAATATGTATCCAATTAAACAGAGGTGCAAAACAGATCACACTGTGACATAGTATTTGTTAGAGTTCTGGTTTGTTATTTTGTTACTGCATGACACATCAAGCTATAGTTAATCGCTTTTCTCCTTTGTTGCTTCTTTGTTACAATGTTTTATTTACCTTTCTAACAAAGATGTTTTATTTTAGGGCATTCCTGGCAAAAACGGTTTACCCATAAGTATACATCTGTTGGTTAACTGAAGAAAAAAAAAAAGACAACATATTTTATCAGAGACTCGGCTACACTGAAGCTTAAGCAGCAAAGTGCTTTCTCAGTGTGCTCTCTTTAGACGGCAGCTCTGGTGCTGTAGTTGTCTTCCTCAGGTTGCCAAGAGGGGGGGACCCAGGTTTCTAAGAGAAACTTATGATTTCCTAGTTGAAAGGAAAGCAAGAGGCATGGCATGCCATAAGCAGCTGTACAAGGAGTCCAGCTGTGGTGAGGCTGGCTTTTCTGCAGAGAGGAACTTCAAAAAGAGGACATACTCAGACCCAGATCTCTTCCAGGGCAAAACAAAGTGCTTCATTGACTCTTCATAGACCCTGCCATGTTGCCTGCTCCTAACCTCAGCTGCTATTAACTTTCCAGATGTACCTCTCACCCCTCAACTCTTGTGCAGTAATTCAACTGCACCTTCTGCTTCATCCTTCCTCCTTTCCTTTCTCTGTGTTCCTCTATTTTACCCTCTCTTCTGTCACATTTGCTGTCATCTTCCTGCATTGTTCCTTCCTCCCTTCTCCAGATGACTCCTATCCGTAGGTCAGTTCACCACGAGCCATTGATAGATTGCATATGCATCCTCCCTGGTGAAGTATTGCCCAGCAACACACACAATAACAAATCCCTAGCTGTCATATTACACAAGTGTCTCAGCTGCTGTTGCATATCTGTCCTCTGTTGATGCTTTACTACCTGTCATCTTTGTTTCCTTACTCATTATCTGCTGCTGACACTTTGTGCATCTTTCCCCTCTCTAAGACCTTCCAACCCAGAGGCTGTCATCATTACCATGCCCGCTCCTCCTTTTGTATACCGCCATGCACCACTGCTGTGAAATTCCTGTCTGTTTCTGCCCCCTGCAAGTGAGCCTCAAATGAAACTGATATGTTTTAAGATATTAAAAAAAGAATTCAGTAGTCATTCATGGGATGCATTATTCAGCTTCTGCATGAATGCTGCCTGCATACATAGGTATGTTCAGAGAAATGTAACTGGGTTTGCAAAGATTTAGCCTAAACTCAGGTTATGTGTCCTTAGGGTGTTTATGGACAAGAGGTTTACATTTTCTGTATTAACAAAAGTCTGACTACTTTCAAGCAGAACATTTTTAAAGAAAACTCTATGAAACCAAAATAATGGGGAAATGTCTTCTAGAAAATTCTTCAAATGCATTTCAAATGCTTCAAAAGCAATTGTTTTGTCCTTGTAAATGAATCCTTGTAAATCTGTGATAGGAATCATAGACATTTTGTTATATCTTGTGAAATGAACCATTGTCCTGTATTTTTTATAGATACTCTTTTGTCCACGTGCAGCTGGGTTCTGATCTTACATATACCTATGCAACCTTACTACTGGATTTATGGAGCTTCACTCAGCAATAAAATTATTCTGCACTAGCTTTATATTGTCCATGTGTTTGCCACTTTTCTATAAACTTGATACCAGTTACTCTACAGGAAAAACAGGAGGAAAAAACCTTTTAGTCTTACAGATACTTTTTTCKCCATAATGTTTATATAGGCCATCTTTAAAATTAGTACAGGCCTAAAACTTGAGCAGTAGAGTCCATAATCACAGCCGTCCAGATTCCCAAAATGCCGTTAGGGAAAATAGAATTTATTTGCATTCTGAATTTTTTTCCAGTGTCCTAACTGAATTCATAAATAGCACCACTTTATAATAGCACTGACTTTAAAGCTTCTGGGAGTTCTTTCTAGCCAATGATCAAGCCTCTATAGGAAGAACATATGCGTGTTACATGTAGATAAGTTGAACATATGTAGAAAGGTTATTTGGGATTAATTTGACTGGTGAAGTTTAGAATGGAAAATGGGGTAAAATGCTATGTAGTACCACACATTCCCTGTCAGATACATGTCCTCAGGAAGCATCCTACTTGGTAGGAATGGAATATACTCAGGTGGGTCAAGGCAAAAAGGATTTCAGTAGAAGGTGGGAACAGGCTGATGCCAATGGTATGACTTGGTGCACTCAGGGCAGCAGTTTACAGTAATGTGTTAGAAATATATCTCACTATTCTCTTTTGACTATCACTTCGGTATGAAATTAAAAGTAGATTTCTTCCAAGTGTCCATTTTCTCATAGTTTGAAGGTTGTTAGGGAAGAGGCAGAATTCTAGCCTGGAATTTATCTGTTGTAAGCATATTCAGCAACTTTGGAATAAATGAAGACTTTCTTACATCTTAGATAAGTAAATGGCTAAGAGACAGAACATTTGCAGAGGACTTTTCAGACAGCTGTCACTATTTGTTCTAGTGGAACATTATAGTTTTCAAAATATTTGTCATCAGTGCCGTGTGGTCCAGTTGGCATCCTGTCAAACCCAAATGCAGCCTGCCAAGTGTTTCCACCTGTATCCCCCAAACAGACTCCACTGCCATTTTGTTGTGGGCAGAGTAGATGTGGCGAGAGGCACATTTTGTGCGCTGCCAGCTGCATAAAGCCCTAAGTCCTGTACCTCCTCCCACTGCACAAACCTTAGAATATAGCACCCTTACGTCCAGCCTCTGCTAAATGTACAGCCTGTTTAACCTGCCTAAAAGATAACGTCTAATTAAAAAATTTATTTCCTTTTAGGGTAAAAATGGACTTCAGGGGTTGCCAGGACTGAAAGGAAAAGCAGGCCTAAAAGGCGAAAAGGTATGCGTCTTGTTAATAACCAACAATCAATCAGATACCATTTATGCTTGGACATGTGTTAATTTAGTACACCCTGAGAGAAAAAATAATAATAATAGGGAATCACAGGAAGATTTAAACATCCTGCTGTTCACCCGTGAATCTGCATGAAGGGCAGACATAACAGAATCATAAGGATTTTTCAAGAATATGAGTAAACTTCAGCAGTAGAAAAAGTTGGGTTTTCACAGGAGAGCTAAGGAAGGAGCGGTTCATCTTGAGGGCGCTCACGAGGCAAGTGCGGGACAACCGGGGGATTGGACCCAGCCAGCA